>CAEFZX010026348.1:0-72279 GCA_903066825.1 Alfaro cultratus | reverse complement strand
GCACAGTGGTCAGACTCTCCCATCATCAATACAAGATCTTGGTGAAAAATTAATGCAACACTGGATGGAAATAAATCCTGTGACACTGCAGAAGCTTATTGAAACAATGCCACAGCGAATGCGGGCTGTAATCAAAACTAAAGACGGTCCAACAAAATATTAGAGAGTGTGACCATTTTTGGTGGCGACTTTTTTTTTGGCCAGGCAGTGTATTTGGACACAACTATTGCAAGAGGTGCAATGAAGGTAAAATACTGTTAAGTGGACCAAGTAATGGTAATTTAAATTGTCTAAATCTAAGAGCTGATCTAGTAAATCAACAGATTCAGTTCATCTATTTGTAGCCCAATATTTCAAATATGTTAATATAGTACATATTTGAGGGTAAGCTAATATTTTGATTTGTTTTGAACCTGATGGTTTCACTGACACTGATCAGCTTCCTCAGATCATAAGCCCTGCATAATATCCTGTTATGGTCAATTAAAAAATATTTTATTGATGTCAAAGGGAAATTAAATGTAACTCAAATGATTCAAGATTTTTTATGAATCATTTGAGTTAACTGGTCAGAAGCACATGGAAGAATTTTGATCAGTATGGATATTAAAAATCTTAGGGTACAAAGGATGAATAAATTACAAATGTTTTTAGAAAAAGTGGCAAAGAGAAATTGATGCGTTTTTGTATTGCAATGTGGCAGACAGGAGCAGAGCCCTGGAGTGGATGGTGAGGGGAGCTAAAATGATTCAGGGCCTGCAAGGAACTGAAGCAAAACCAACAGACTGACACACATCTTCCTTCCTTCCTTCCTTCCTTCCTTCCTTCCTTCCTTCCTTCCTTCCTTCCTTCCTTCCTTCCTTCCTTCCTTCCTTTCTTTCTTTCTTTCTTTCTTTCTTTCTTTCTTTCTTTCTTTCTTTCTTTCTTTCTTTCTTTCTTTCTTTCTTTCTCAGTTGAAATTTTGAACTGGGAAGATGTTGCACATTACAACATGATGGTCATTTTAATGTATTTCTTGTGAGTGAAAAATCTGTCAAACCGCAGCAGCAATATCAGTTTATGTGATTTAAATTAAAACCATAGCGGTTTTTCTTTTAATTAGTATTATTGTGATTGCACGGTTTGTTTTGTTTTTGAATTCCTAAATAAACTCGGCACGTCTGATGACGCACTGACGCACGCCAATCCTGTATCGGTGCGTCACCTCCTGGCGACCACAGTGCTTCGCGCCAACAGCTGAAAGATTTTCGGACTTTTCTGCACCAAACCAGCGACCAGGGTGCGAGAGCAGCGAGTTCATTATGGTAGGTAACAGTTTAAATCTGTTCGCTCAGGCCTGGAGCTTCACAAACCCCCGAAGTTCCTCAACAAGGCGAGAAATACCTGCGAAGTCATGTGGATAAAATAAAGCTGTTCTCGGGTTTAGCTGCAGCTAAACCGCTTCAATTTACTTCACACTAAAAATAAGCGTAAAGCTGTTTAAATGTTGACATGTTTGTGCTTTTTTTGTTGTTGTTTGTTTAGGGAAAATGTTGCGTTTACGTGCAGGATCTTAGTCAGACAGTGAAAGCTACTGAAATTGAGCGCCTGAGTAATTAATCCCGCAGCCTCTTTTCACTGTGGTTTCTGCATCAGAGTCTTGTGTTTACAATCACAGCGACCTAGAGAAGCTATAAAAGTTTTCAACTCCGCTGTGTTTCAATCTGCATCACTAAACACTGTGTTTGTGTGCAGGACATTAGGCGGTTCTTTGGGCCGGTATCAGGTAAGCCTGCCCCACATGTAGACCGAAAACCAGACGAGAAGAAGAAAAAGAAAAGTTCCTCAGAAGAAGATGTGAAAAGGAAGAAGGAGGGCACTAAGGCAAGAAGATACTTTCCTCCTCCATGTAAAAGGACGGAAAATCCTGTTTTTCCAATTCATTACACAATATTTTTATTCTTCTTATTCAGGCCAAAAGCTCCAAAAATGAAGAGCAACTCAAAAGCAGCGAGAAGAAAAGAAAGAAACGGCAAGTTATAGAATCAGGTATGCAAAGTATTTTGATCTTTTATATCATAAATGAACATGTAGACTAATAGTCTAGAGATGCACCAGTTAGGCTGTTTTCTACCAGTATCAATTTCAGGTTTGTCTTTGTCTGACCAGATTTTGACCAATTCCACTTTTACTTTTGTCTCTTAAATGAAACTCTTCAAAGAAATAAAATTGGCTAACAGTTCTTTGATGGAAGTAGTTGGTTTGAATAATCAGAACTGCACACAAAAAAACCCATGAAACTGCAGATGTTGATGCTTATTTTCCTCACTGTTTTTTGTCCTCCATGAGTGTAAACGTGTTTATCTTTGAACTCTGCATCACCTCAAGCGAAAGTCCATCCAAAAAGCAAAATATATAAATGGCTAGTGGAGTTTGAATGCATGAGAGTTAAATTAAACTCTGCATCCAAAAACATTTTTTTGCTATTTCAATATTAAACATGCTAAAGCTGCAATAATTCTGATTTGATATATTGTGAGGCTCTGGTTGGAAACCAGCAAAATAGGAAATTAATCAAATAAGTTCCCAACCTTTATTATTATTAAAAATGCATGAAACAAAATGTTGTTCGTTGATTTCTATTTGGTACATCGTTATAACTCTTTGTAATCGTAGCTGATTATAGGCAGTATGGTGGAACATTTTAGCCATTTTAAAACAGTAACTTGTTAAAATATCGGTGCAACATTTTCCTGGTATCCCATTTCTGCCTTTATAATTACACTTTACAGTTTGTGCTATAGAGTAAAAATTTTTTTTCATATTTAGATCTTTGTTAGAAAAATGCTAATCTTAGTCCTTGTTCATCTTCAGTGATAAAATGACAACAAAAACCTTTTGCAGATTTCTTTGTTATCGTTTTCATAAAGCTATGGGGGACCAGTTCTAGGAGTTGCATCCTTAAGAGAAGGATATTTTCCAAAAATTAGATGAGAAATGAAAAACATGTCATTCTTGTTTCTGTTCAGATTCAGACGAGGAAGAGCCGGTGATGAAGGCTAAGAAATCCTCCAAAGGGAAAGCTGCGACCAGCAAAGCAGATCCGCCTCCTAAGAAGGATCCAGTGCAGTACGTCTCTGAAACAGGTCAGACGCCATCAAATGAAAACATTCTCAGTTCCACCTAATGTATTTGGCCTTTAAAGAAAAGCTCTGCTTGTCTCTTGAACCTGCAGACTCAGACAGTGACAACTTTCAGAGTCTGAAGAAGGCCTCCAAGTCCAAACAGAACGGTTCTAATAAAAAGTCAGAAGAAGACAGTTGCAGTCCTAAAGCCAAAGAGCGAGTCAAGTCTCCTGCTAGTCCTCCTTTGAGTCGGGGGAAAACTGAGAAAAAGAGTCCCAAAGTTCCTACAACCCCTAAACTAGCCCCTGCCCCTCAGCCTAAGCAAACTCCCACCTCTGTACTCGACTACTTCGGCAGCGGAGAGATTCACCGCTCAGACAAGAAGCTGGTAGCCAGTACCAAACGAAAGGCTGTAAGCTAACTTCCCTTTCCTCGAATTCTCCATGACGTCTTTTCTAATGATTTTCTTACTCTGCGGGAAACTAAATTTGTAAAACTCCTGACTTCCTTCAGCCGACTCAAAAGTTAGACGACCTGATAAGCGACGAGGAATTGGCCCGACAGCTGCAGATGGAGGAGGACATGGAGGTAAGAGGTTAAATCAACTACAGGGTATTTTCACATGACGCAGAAACTGAATCAGGGTCTTGAATTCTCAGTTTGGAGATCATTGGATTACTTTTTCATTCAGTGGAATAGTGGGGGGGGGGGAATGGAGGAAAAAACACATTCAGGATTTAAAAAAGTCGTTTTATCTTTTGTCATTTTATTGTCTTCAGATGCAGCTTGTTGATGTCAGAAAAGCTGTTTCCTTTCTAGGTTCTCCTGACATAGTTTTAATTAAAGAGCAGCTCTTTGCAGCTGCATGCACATGTTGGTTTCATGAACCAGAGTGTGCAGGTTCCTGTTTAGGATGCGACTTCCTTAAGCACCTCCCTAACCAGCTACAAGCCCATCTACCTCCATCAGTAGTTAGATGCTATAGTGTAGGAACTTTTCTGGCAACAGAAATAAATTCCAACAAATTTACAATTTCTAGCTTGATGTGTTTTGTTGATCTGTAGCAATTTGCAAACCCTCTTAAATTTTTTCCCACTTTCTAATTACCTTCACTAAATTTAGTGAATTTCATATGGAAGACTAAAACACAGTAGGACATAATTGTACTACTGTGTAATGCAGTAGTACAAGGCAGAATTGGCCCTCTTCAACCCTAAAAATGTTCTTCAGGTGATGGAAGGCCAACTTTGTAATTTTCTTTATGTGTCTTTGAAAATCCGGGTTTGAGTCCCTCTATATGCCCAGATTTCAGGCCTGATCTCTAGTTTCCAGCTGTAATACCTGAAGCTGTGCGTTGACTTCAGATCGTTCCTCTGTAGGTGCAAAGATAATAACGTCAGTTTCATTTCTGTTCAGCTGGAGAAAGTTTTGATTTATCCACACATTGTTTTGTTCCAATCATCTGTTTAGTGCTTGGAAGGGTTTGTGAGGTAGAGCTGTGTGTCATCTGCGTAGTGTTTTATATTACCTTTATGTAAGCATCATTGAGATAAAAAATCTCTGTTTCAAGGGAGGCCAAGAGGCAGCAAAGTTTGTACAATAATTACAGTTAGTTACACAATTAAAATGTTATAAAAATACTAAAAAGTCACATTTTAAGGACGTTATCTGTAGCGCGCTCAGTCTGGACTTAAATCAAAGAAGTTTAGTCAATTTCAGGTCTTTTTGCAACATGTTCCATGTAGACAGAGCTGAGAAAAAATATTTTCAATTTAGCAAAATGGAACAGAGTTGTGGTCTCGTAGCATGTAGATACTAAACAGAAGGAGTCCCTGGTTTGAGCCACAGGTGAAGTTACATGAGAAGTTACCTATTGATACAATAAAATCTCTTCTTTTGGTAAAACTCGAGCCAGTACTGAACCAGAGAGTCCAACCCAACTTTCCAGCTGTTTCAATGTTTCATGGTCAGCAGCGTCAAATGCTGCACTGAGGTCCAACAGTAGTCTAAGTTGTTCATGATTTTGGTATTTTTCTTTCAAGCAGGTGGAAAAGCAAGTCCACGATGACGAGGAGTTTGCCAGAACGTTGGCCATGCTGGACACCGAGCCACAGCCCAAAAAAGTAATGCACTGCCATGGTCACTAAAAGGCATGTTGGCTTCTTATAGAGGAGATGTAAATATGTTTTTGTACCTTTTCAAGGCTCGCAAAAACTCTGAGGAAAAACCAAGTCCAACCACGACCCCCAAGAAGAGCAGCGTGAGCATCCCGTTGAAGACCAGTCGGACTCCTCCGGAGGACGTTGTCAGTCCGTCGCCTAAGAAGAGCCCCGC
Source organism: Alfaro cultratus (assembly GCA_903066825.1). Taxonomy (NCBI): domain Eukaryota; kingdom Metazoa; phylum Chordata; class Actinopteri; order Cyprinodontiformes; family Poeciliidae; genus Alfaro; species Alfaro cultratus. The sequence goes on along the minus strand of CAEFZX010026348.1, from coordinate 66,841 downwards.
TGCTGTCAGAACCAGCTCCAAGCTGGCCATGATGAAGAAACGGGACGAGGCGAAAGACGAAGGCGCGAAAAGCAAAACACCCACTTCACCGAGGAAAAACAAAATCTCTCCGAAAAAAGAGCCGCGTGCTTCATCGATTTCGGACATGAAATTCACACCCAAAGCAGGAACGACACCAACGGCGCTGAAAACGTCTCCTAAGAAGCCCGAGGTAATGCTGCTTCCTGTGACACAAGAGGCTGAACTCTGACCCATTCATTTGAGCCGCTTTCAGGTTTTATTCTGTTTCCCAACCAGAGCACAAGTACAAGTCCTGACGATGCAGAGAAGAAGAAGATGCACACGCTCGCTTTCAGGAATTACCTCAACAGAGACGGACCACGAGCGCTGGGATCCAAGGAAATCCCAGAGGTAAGGTGGAACGTCACAACGAGGAACCGGCTGCTTCTCAGCCATTCTTTATTTCAAAACAAATTTACTCTCCTTAAAAAAAATAAAAATAAAATCTTTTAGGGAGCAGAGAACTGTTTGGAGGGGTGTGTGTTTGTGCTGACTGGAGTCCTGGAGTCGATGGAGAGAGACGACGCCAAAGCTCTCATTGAGCGTTACGGAGGCAAAGTGACGGGAAACGTCAGCAAGAAAACCAACTACCTGGTGCAGGGCAGAGACAGTGGAGCGTCCAAACTGGACAAGGTCAGCCGGCCAGCGGCCGCCGTCATATTATCAGGGTTTATTTCGACCGTTTTATTTAAATAAAGATGAAACATAAAACAAACAAAAAGGTTACTACTACTAAATTGAACAAAATAACTGCTACTACCAGTAGTAATAATCATAATGATCTTAATTGTAATAGTAAATTGTAATCAATGAATAAAATCAATAATAAATTTGGTAAATAATAAATTTATCAAGATAATCAATCAATTAATTAAAATAATAAATTAATAAGAATTAAAATCATAATAAATAAATAAATGAATTCAAAATAGGGATTATATAGCCTTGTTATTACTATTAATTAATAGTTGAATTGATAATAGAATAAGTAGATATTAGTAAAAACACTTATTAAGGAGTAGGAAGAAGCGTCAGCTTATTCATCCCTCATCACCTACATCTGCTAAGACATGTAACATTCTTACAAATAAAAATCTCACTAAAATATTTGTGAAACTTAATTTTTCTACATTTATTAAACAGAGGGTGAAATAATTTCAATTTGGACTGTTTTTGTACTTGAAAGCAACAGGATGTTATGGTTTATTTTTAAAAAAATATCCTCCGATTTATCAAAGAACATGAAGCATAAATTACAGAAATATTCCAGTTTCATTTATGTTAAAGTTACGAGTTTTCCTCTCTGTGTTTTGCTCTCTAGGCTGAGAGTTTAGGCACCACCATCCTGGATGAGGACGGCTTGTTGGAGTTGATCAGAACCAAACCAGGAAAAAAGTCAAAGTATGAGATCGCTGCAGAAGCTGAGGTCAGAACTCCTATATTAGTAACACTATGAAGGCTTTTACTTTGGGACATCAGCAGTAATAAATATCAGCATGGCTTTTATTACCATATGGCTTAAAGAGGCAGGATTATCTATTTTCCAATCGCGTAGTCCCATTTTATAACACAATCAAATAACTAAAAGAATAGCATTGTAACATGATGTAAAGCTCAAAACAGTCATTTTTACATAAAACTGCCCTTTAAAGAATAGCAGCTAAACTAATGTGAAACTCACCTGATGGAAATTTACCAAAATATTACCAAAAACTGCACAATAGTTCACAAAATGTGGTGTTTTACTCCATAAAAATGATTTTTGTAAATGATTAGTACCGAGAATAAAACATAATAAAATGTTATTCACCCACTGTGACCTCCTGCTCTGTTTGAGCCAAGTCTGCAGATATCAGCTTTAACCTTTAACCTTTAAATGGTTCTAATGAAGTCAATCTCTCTTTATTTCTTTGGATGTTTCGCTGCATCTTTTAGTGCAAAGCCTCAAAATCCAGAACCCCTCCAAGTAAAACCTCAAAGGTCACCCCCAAGGCTCAGAAGATCTCCCCCTCCAAGGGGAACTCCAGGTCCCCCCAGACCCCGAGCCCCTCAAAGACGGGCCAGGCACAAAGAGCCAGAGGCAGCAGCACTCCGACTGGGTGGGGCTCCGGACAGACGGCCCGGAGGGAGCTGGGCCTTCCCTCCACGTCCTTCTCTTCCTCAGCTCCTGGACCCTCGTCCCCGTCCCCGCAGGGGGACGCTGCTGGTCTCCTGTGGGTGGACAAGTACCGTCCACGTTCTCTGAAGGCTGTGATTGGCCAGCAGGGGGAGCGGAGCTGCGCCAACAAGCTGCTCTGCTGGCTGCAGAACTGGCACAGACACCACAGCGGAGGACCGGACAAACCCGCAGGTAGCAGAAGAACCGGCCGACTTCACGCTGGCTCATCTGGCAGAAACGTGTCGGTTCTAGATGTGCTTTCTGTTCAACAGCATCGAGGTTTGGTAAATTTGGAGGAGGGAAGGATGACGGATCAGGATTCAAAGCCGCTCTGCTCTCTGGGCCTCCAGGAGTGGGGAAGACCACCACAGCTGCCCTGGTCTGTGAGGTCAGTCGGAGGGCACACACTGGCGTCTAACCAGCAGACTCTGGTTGCACTTCCTGTTTGAATCTGTGGGTTTGCTTGTTGTTGAAGGAGCTGGGCTTCAGCTACGTGGAGATGAATGCCAGCTGCACTCGCAGCAAAAACAGCCTGAAGGAAGTCGTGGCGGAGTCGCTCAACAACACCAGCATCGAGAACTTCTACAAAGGTCAATGTTTGTTTATAAAACAGCTGCTGATTTTTAAAAGCTTGAAAATTTTGTTCTAAATGTTTTCTAATAATTTGCTAGTACAGACATCAGAAAGTGGCATCGTTGCCCTTTCACAGGATCTGCTTCACAACCTTTCTGAGCCTCTTCTGTCTGTCCTGCAGGAACGTCTCAGACGGTGAGCAGTAAGCATGTCCTCATCATGGACGAAGTGGACGGCATGGCTGGAAATGAAGACCGAGGAGGAATCCAGGTACTGGAGCTCGTTTCTCATGATCTGATTGGACTTTGGAGTTTATGGAAAGGTTAAAAATAAGGATTGTTTGGAAAATTACTGTGTGCCTGATGGAAATCTAACCAGTTGGGATATTTACTTATAATAAGAGTATTTTTCTCTGACCGGTGACTTTGTGCCTCTTGTAGGAAATGATCGGCCTGATCAAAAACTCAAAGATTCCCATCATCTGCATGTGCAACGACCGCAACCACCAGAAGATCAGATCGTTGGCCAATTACTGCTTCGACCTGCGCTTCCAGAGGCCGCGGGTGGAGCAGATCAAGGTTCCCTCCGTCGTCGCACTGCAACGTGTCCATTAATGTTAAAATAAATGCATACAAATGACCTTAATTATAGAAATTTGTGTTTTCATAATTGGATTATTTTTCCTGTTCCATCATTTTATTGATTTAATTTACATTTTTTCCAGGGAGCCATGATGTCTCTTGCTTATAAAGAGGGAATCAAGATCCCTCCTCCGGCTCTCAATGAAATCATCTTGGCCTCCAACCAGGACGTGCGACAGGTAAGGAGTTCAAAGCGTCTCGCTCTGTGAGGCCTGGGATATTTCCGTCTCGTCACTTTGCCCGTGTCTCCAGGTGATTCACAACCTGAGCATGTGGTCGGCCAAAGACAAGGTGATGACGTACGACCGGTGCAAGTCCGACGCCGCCAGGGCCCGCAAGGACATGAAGCTGGGGCCGTTCGACGTCTGCAGGAAGGTGTTCGCCTCGGGCGAAGAGACGGCCCACATGAGCCTCATCGACAAGTCCGACCTTTTCTTCCACGACTACTCTCTGGCGCCGCTCTTCGTCCAGGAGAACTACCTGCACGTCCGTCCGGCTGCGGCTCGGTGAGCGAGGCGCGCCACGCTGCGTAGGTCTGCAGAGACTCACGTCCAGCTGTCCAGCTGATGTTCCTGCTTTCGTCTTTCCCCACAGCGGAGACATAAAGTCCCACCTGGTGCTGCTCAGTAAGACCGCCGACTCCATCGCCGACGGCGACCTGGTGGACAGACGGATCCGATCGAGTCAAAACTGGTCCCTGCTTCCCACTCAGGTAACGACGGTCTATGAATCATCTCATGTGTTATGTTGTAAACTGTAGGGACTGCCTTATTAAATAATAATATTCTGATAGTAACTGATAAGCTAATTAATTATTCTGATGAACATTCTGAATTATCAGTCTTATCTCTGGAGGAGTTTGTTATTTAGAGATTGCGACAGAATATCTTTGGGTGGAGCTGCAGGAGTCAGTCTGAGACAGATGCTGAAATGTTATTTAGAAACTAATTTCAAAGTAGCAACTTATTTGACATCCATCTAAATATTATCAAATAATAACTACGTTTCCAGAAACAGCCCGTGAAATAAAAGATTATTTCAGCTCAGTGTAAAGCCAAGATGAAGGCCTGTTGCAGAAGTCATAGAGTGTGATGTGTTGGCGTCTCTACATGCATATTTATCTACAATTCCACTATTTTGAGGAGGACAATAAATCAATAACATATATTTTGATAAATATGTGATCAGTGTCAGATAATTTAATAATTTCACTGAACTCTAATCCAGAACTGCACAGCATTCTGGGGGATGTAGGCAGAGGAAAGGCTATCGCTAGGTGCATGGCATCGGCTAACTGACTCTCTCTTTGGTTACCTAGCAACAACTTGCTGAGTAACTTGTGCAGCCGCAGTTTCAGGTTTCGCCACTGTTCCTCAGAACTGCTGAAAATAAAAAAAAAGCATGGCGTGAAAAGACAAAAATATTCTCTGAAGAGGAAACTGTGGATCAAACATGAGAAATCACGCCACCAGTTTAAGTATTTCAGATATTTAAAACTAAAAACTAATCAATTATATCGACTGATATGAAACTCTTGAATGGTGACACATTTTTCAGCCATGTTGTCCAGCCCTAGCTTGAGCTACTTCCATCAATTTAGTGCACCAATGTGAATGCTTCTGAGCCTGGTTGTGTTTTCAGGCCATCTTTGCCAGCGTGTTGCCAGGCGAGCTCATGAGAGGCTACATGCCTCAGTTCCCCATCTTCCCCAGTTGGCTGGGCAAGAACTCCTCTACCAACAAACATTCCCGCATCGTGCAGGAGCTGACCGCACACATGAGCTTAAAGTAAGCTTCGTTTGTTCGTCCATCGCGCTCCTAGGGGCAGGGTGTTTAACGCTCTCTGCTCCTGCAGGACCCTGAGCAGCAGACAGGCGGTGAACCTGGACTACATGCATTACCTGCGCCAGGCGCTGCTGCATCCGCTGCAGAGGCACGGAGCGGAGGGAGCGGCGCAGGCCGTGCAGCTGCTGGACAACTACCAGCTCCTTAAGGAGGATGTAGACAGCATCATGGAGATCAGTGTGTGGGGCGGGCAGCCTGACCCCTACTCCAAACTGGACTCCAAGGTGAGCTGAGGACGACTGAAGAGACTCGCTCAAATTTTTTAAAAACGGTTTCTGAATGCTTTTCCATCCTGACCGTTATTTTTCTGCTTTTAGGTAGGGATACAAACAATTAATCTACTTCTATTATTAGTTCACCAATAATACCTGCTTAGATCTTTTTTTTTAGTCTTGTAGTTTGGCCGCCATCCAGCAGAGGGCGCCGCCGGTCATTCTTAATGAAGCCACTTGTTCTACAGATTTTGGAGCCATACCAGAACGGGGAAGAGAAACGGTCCAATCAGAGCCCGCTGTGGGACACAAAATGCTCTTTATGCGGTTCTGTTTTGAAATATAAACACTCAATAAGCTCCTTATGTTTCACCTTAACAATCCTCATTTAGCCGAGCTGCATGACGGAGCAGCATCAAGTTCTCATTCAAAAATGACTGAGATATGAAGTCGAGGATGTGATGAGAGAAAATCAGAGGATATAACAGAGAAAAAATGTGGAAAAGATATGATGCCAGTGACACAGGTTGATTTTGAGGGCTGTCGTCGTGAGTCTTTTTGGAGCAAAGTTTTAAAATTTCCTCTAGTTCAACCACAGACAATAATTCTGCATGAATATCTTTCTGTTGATGGGGAATTTTATTCTTTTCAGCTTTTATTTTTCTATTCAGCAGGCTAAGAGGTTCATGTTTTGTTTTATTTTATAAATATGTCTAAATTTAATCTTGAGAAAACCACAATTATCTGTTTATGCAATCAGTATTTGATACAAAATAATTTTCAAATTTAATGTTTTTCTTTTAATTCAGCATATTATGAAAATTTAGACCTTTATGTTATAGAAAGTCGGTTGGCCTGCTTGACTGGAGAAAATTCAAGTTTCTAAGAAAATGGCCAATTGTAAATTAATCATTAGTTGATGGATAAGATTAATCAACTTCAAATTAGCTCATTAGTTAACTTGGATCTGTACTTCTAGGTGAAGGCAGCTTTCACGCGAACGTATAACAGGGAGGTCCACCTGACGCCGTATTCCCTCCAAGCTGTGAAGAAGGGCCGCCGAGGAGGAGGAGGAGTGGAGCTGGACTTAGGAGACGAAGGTCCAGAAGACCAGGAGTCTGGGGACGAAGCCGAGGGCCTCAAAGCAGACGCCATGATCAAAGTAAGTGTGTTCAGACCTGAAGAAGATTTTCAGTTCTGCTGCTTTCTGGTTATTCACCTGTTCGGTTTCTCTTTTCAGCAAAAGAAGACCAAAACAACTAAAGAGTCGACGAAGGAGAAGAAGCAAGAGTCTGGGAAGGGCAAAGGCAAGGGCAAAGGCAAAGCAAAGAAATGAAGAAAGAACTTCATCTCTTTGCTGGACTCTGCTAACGTACCGCCACTCTGCACTTAAATCAACACGTTAACAAGCATCAGGATGAGGAGGAACTTGGCTAGGATTCTATCGTTTTGCTCCAACAAAGTGACTGCTGTTTTTTTAACTTCCAGTGTCTCCATATTGAACAGATGTTGCACGTTATGAGCCTGTCTGTCCACATCTGCAGGTGTGTCTCATCAGGACCTGTGTGCATTCCCTCTACCTTTAGGCTCCGCTTCAGCTGCTGCAGATGTAAATAATGTGACCATGACGAGGAAGACTCTTATCGTTTACTACGACTGCAACGCAGAAATGTCTTTGTTACTTCTGGATATTAATTTGTAAATTCCAATTTTCTAATAGAGGAATATGTTGCTAAGACATGCTGGGAGTTTTATTTCTAGATTCAAAGAAGGCAGGTGAAATGCTGGACCTGCAGAAACATTTTATAGCTTTAAAATCAGATGAAACTTTTACACTCAAACTGTCACATCTACAGCATACAGGGAAATGAGCCTTACTGCTTTAAATCTGAACATTAACAGTCAACTACTCAGTTGTTAGAAAAAACTTTATTCATATTTAAATTATAAGCAAATAGTTTTTTTTTGTTGTTTTTTTTTACAAACATGTTCCATTGGGTCACACTGAGGTTTTTAAAAAATTTTTTAGATTAACCTTTCGGTCTTTTCAGTAACATCCATATTTCCGCTCAAGAACATGTTTTACACGCCTGCTGCAAAACTACAAAAAATTACTACAAAAATAAAACAATAAAACAAAAATGTCTTTAAAATAAACTCACCGTGACCCTTTGGAGGTAACATTAATTCAGGTCATTTTAGCTAAAATAGACACTAGAACAGATATATATATATATATTTAAACTGCTTCTCTGATTTGGAGGTCAGCTACATGCGCGGTCATTGATCCAGGTCGTCGTCGTGCAGATATTTGGAGCAATCTGAGATCTTATTCACTTGTTTAACGCTCAGATTCCCAGAGCACATGGGACACACAGACTCTGTCTCCAGCAGCCTGTAACAGATACACATTAATTATGATCAGAGCTGCCTTAGAGACAGAAAAGTGGAACAAAATACTTTATCTGATCTACAGTGAGGGTAAGCAATTTACACAATTTGTATAAACTTCAGATTTATCTTTGTGCTTTTAAGGATCTGTTACTTACAGAATGAACTGAGAGTAAAGTGCAGGGAACTCGCAGAGAGGACAGATGGACCAGTCTTCTTTCAGCATGTGACGACCCTGATAAAGAGATAATTTGGAGTAAATAGATGGATTTGTCTAACTTTAAAGAAATGCAGATGAGTGGTCAGGTTTCCGTTACCGTGGCGATGCAGTAGGGGATGTTGTTCTTGCAGGAGATGCACATCAGGTCGTTCTGCGGCAGCTGGAAGCCACAGAAAGGACAGGGAGTCGTTTCCTCCTCTAACTCTGAAGTGTCAGGATGACTGGGAGCATAAAAAACCAGGATAAAACATTTAAAAACTAGAGCCAAATAGTGCAGAAGTTAAACACCACGAGTAAAAGATAAATAAAAAAATCTATCACAGGAAAACACATTTTTAACAATAAATGCTGACTCACCGAACCAAAGCCTCAATCTTCTTCCTGTACTTGAGGTCGATCTGGTTTCGGTACTCCGGTCTCATCAGCATGGCTGCGAAGCCGAAGGCCGAGTTCTTCAGTCCGGCACGCTGGCATTCAATAACTGCTGATGTCAGAATGGGGACGACGTCTACACACGCACGCACACACACACGCACACACACAAAGACCAATGTTTTAAAATCCAGAGAAGAGACGATGGATGGATGGAGAAACAAAATTCAAGGTACTTTTTCAAATTTTAAAGACAAAGAGGTTTGATTATTGAACTATACTATTCAAAGAAGAATATGAGTAAATATGTTCCCTCACACGAAAATTTTTTAAAATTCCTACAGAATAATAGCGACAATGTGTGGATCAAGTATAAAGCTGCATCATTCTTATATGTTAATTATAATGGCAAACACTAAGCGTTCTCTTTTTATTATTCCATCTAAACCCGCAGTTTTGGAATATTTGTCTGGATTTTGTGTAGTAGATCAAGCCATCATAATAAAATAATCAGTGCTAAACCTGTAACCAGAATATGAAAATGGAAATACTTCAAACCAAAATATCCTGGCTAAAGCAGGACTAATTAAGATGTTCGGGTGAGAACATGAACTCACGAGCAGGAAACTTGCTGATGTTGTTGCTGATGCGAATGAGCATCCGCGCCCCTTTGAGATGATCTCCTTTCTTTACGTGGATCTGCAGAAAAACAGATGCTGACTGAACAACGCTACAGCAAAAAGATATTTGAGCTGCTCTTCTACGACCAGCAGCTGGAGGACGATGATCGTCACCTTGACCAGTAGATACGAGTGGAGGATCATCAGGTTGGTCGCCATCTCTGCCGGGATCTTGATCTTCTGAGCCTGCAGCTCTGTGTACATGCTGAACAGAACATCATGGGCGTTTCTGTAGTTCCCTGTGGTTTTAACACACAAAAAGCAATCACACACTAAAAAACAACGCTCTGTTGCTACTGGAAGGTCAGCATCAGTGAGATCTGTACCCGCCGACTGCTCCTCTCTGGCGATGATGGTGGCGGTATGAGCAGCCTCACCGTATCGCTGCAGGGCCATGTAGAGACGGAACAGGTACTTTGCCTCCTGGGAAAGAGGCGTTTCAGACATTTCACACGACCCCCCAACATGACAGTCTTGACATTAAAGTAGGATTGCCAAAATTATTTGCTAAATGTCAAAAATAACAAAATGAGAACTGTTTACATGCACCAAGATCCCTACATACTTAAACAGTTTGGGGAAAGACCAACTGATGATGTCATAACTGTGTAATATTCAAAAAGGTTTCGGACACAATTCAATCTGCCAAGACATCAAAAAGATAATAACAGACCAAAACAAGTCAAGCTTGTTGAAAACCAAGGATGTTTGACATTTAACAAACAACTCGACCAAATACTAAGAAAACGTATGTACATTTCTGAATTTCAGTAATCAGTCAAAAATTTGTTTCTCCTGTCATTCTGGGATTTAGCAAAGAGAAACAGAATGGAAATCTGACCAAAAACAGGAAACGTTTGGTCGGGAAATTAGGAAACTGCTGCTATTCCTCTTTTTATACAGTGTACGTAAATATCAAGTGTCAACTGTAAATTTGCTCCTGGAACAATCTTTTATCAAAAAGAAAAAAGTAAAACTTAACATTTCATTTAGCACATTTAATGAATCTCAACTCCAGTTTTTTAATACAAATAGTCGTTTGCCAATGAGCAGAAGCCTTTCCAGCACAAGGAAGATAAAAGCACATCTGTCTGCGGAGCCAAAACACACTGGAGCCGATATCACTTTGCGATTTTAAAGAAAGACTTTCCACTTCAAAGGAAGAAGGTAGTGGTGACACTAAACTGTCAGAAAACAAGCAGTCACTAAAACTACGCCTTCTGTGTGATTAATTCAGGGACATCTACAATGAAAATACAGATTGCTTTTAACTAAATATGAGAAAGAACGATCGCTTGAGAGTTTACAAAAACAAGGTGCAGATCGACATGAACAAGAGACATATCATTATACAATGTATCTTTTACATGCAAATGCTTTATTACCATGGGCATCCCGTCACTTTCTCCCAGTAGATATTCAATCAGCTGATTGGTCAAAAAGTTGTCTTTGGCTTGTCCCACCTGATTTGGAAACAAACACCCAGAAGCACCCAGTCAGCTGAACGGATAATAATTATTTTTTTAACTTAAAAACTCAGTTAAAGACAAGCAGCTCTCACCGTCTCGATGGCCAGCTCAATCGCCTGGTTGTCTTCGGTTTTTGGACACTTAAGGAAATGATTTAGAGCCTAAAAGGAGAACATAAACAATACCTTTATGAAAGTAATAATGAGTATGAAAGTAATAATGAGTGAACAAATAAGTTACGGTCTCTTACTTTGTTGTACTGCCCACACTTGTGGAAAAACTTGCCAGCCAGAAGGTGTTTCTTCTCTCCCTCAAAGTACAGAGCGACACTCTGATAGTCCTCCTGCGTCGCTGCAGAGCCTGCCCATCACAAATACAATTCAGCAAGTCCAAAATGACAGAGGCCCAAGTTAGAAGAACGACTGCAAACAGCAGAACAAAACCCTCAACAGTTAAGCCATAAGATCTGGACACAGGTTTACGGCGTAACTGACCAATGATGTCTGCGTAGACCTCCATCTGTCCGTGCTGCTGAGCCAGCTGGAAAGCTTCATCGTTACACTGAGACAGAACCAGGAAGTGGATGGCTGAGCCGTAGTCATTCAGCCGCAGGAAGAACCTGGGGCACAAACATACGACGGGAACACAGGCATCAAAGAAACAAAATGACTGTGAGCTGAAATGATCAACTGTGATTTTGAATATCACAAATCACTTTTGGAGTCCACCGATAAAAAAACAAGCACTAACATCAAAGGTATCAATGTTCCAGTGTAGTTTGTCAGAGAGAGTTAATGCTGCTATAACGAACGGTTGTTTGTAAGAACTGTGCATTAAGGAACTAAACTGACTGCTGTTGAAACTCTGGATAAATATGTTGATCCAAATGAAGTGTAGAATCATTAAATCAATGAAAAAAATCGCTGAAGCTTTTGGTTGTGTGTCCATCTTTAGGCTTGTTTATCCCACCTGGCAACCATTTTTGCTCCATCGATGCTCTGAGTCTCCCTGACAACCCGAACTGCAGCCTCCGGATTGTTCAGGTGGTCCAGCAGCACACGGATCATGTTATCCCAGTCTTTTGCGCTCTCATAGGCTTGAGCTGCCTCTTTATATCTGATGTGCACAGAATGTTTTGCATCAGATTTGTTTTAACCTTTTCAGCTTTATCAGAGGAATAAAATAGGGAAGCTGAGAACCCACTTGCCGTCCGCCTCCTTGGCCTTTGCGAACTGTAGATGAATCTTTAGAGAGGAAACATTTGGGAGCAGCTCTCCCACCTTCACCCTGAAGAAACAGAAGGAAAGAGTTGGAGGACATTGACGTGAAAACACAAATCAATACTGAGTGCTGAAGGTGTAACTCACCAGTTCTTGCAGCGAATGTAAACCAACGCAGCTTTATCGTAATATAACCCCTTTTCATACAGCTGAGCAGCTTCAGAGAATTGCTGTAATGAGAAAGGAAAACAAAGATGACAGAAATCAAGACATCAAAAACATTAAAAGTTCAATTAAGTTCAGACAAAAAAGATCTCTGCTGATATTTCAAAATGACATTTAGTGACTAAGGTGCTGAAATGATAATCAGAGGAAACAGATTCACACAGTCTGGACTAGTGAATCTGACCTCTAAGCAAAATCAGTGCTGCATTTTTTAGAAACACATGAGATAAAGAGAACTGATCAAATGTAAAATACACTTTTACATTTTTATTATCTTAATTAAAGATAACTCCAAGTTCTATCCCGACGAGGATCGCCTGAAAACCTTGAGGACAAAATCTGCCTCACATAATAACAGAGTTTCTAAATCAATCACATTATCTGATTTGTTCAGAGATAAAAAGCATGTTTCACGTTCTAAAATTATTGTAGTTTGTCTATGCACATTTATTACACAAACTTCTGATCATTCCAGAAGTTTAAAAACTTATTTTAGACTAATATCTGCAGAAATATTAGTTTCAGGTGAGAATTCGTTTTTTGTAACTTGTTATTTGTAAAAGCCCTGCAGCAGGTTACTTTCCTGTCTTTTTTCATCTGCCATACAAAATGACTGTCTTCAGTCAGTAAACGGTCATTTTCCCTTGCAATCTGTTACACAAACAGCTCTAGTCTTAAGAGAAAATGAAGTTGTTAGCTCTGGTTGTATTTTACAAAAAAAAAGAAGGACCGTCTTCCCTAAATGTATTCACAATCTAATTTAAATGAAAGGGAACTGCATGAGCTCACAGAGCTGATGCTTGTATAGCAGCACTATTATAGGAGCAGATCTGCGTCTGCTAACTCCAGAGACTCGCCAGAGAGGAAATTAGCAACAAGTGGAGTTTTCCTCTAGCGTTTCAGATAAATATCTCTGTTTCTACCTTCATGCTCTCCAGTATGGCGCCACATTCCTTCTTGAGGATTCTGCTTGGGTGCTGAATGGCCTGAGCTGCTCCTCTCCGGATGTCGCCCATTCTGATGGACATCCTGGCTACTCCCGCCTGGCACGCCTCGTCATGCTCCTGGAACTGCACAGAAAGAGGAGGAGGAAAATGTGGACAGAGCAGAAAGCATTTGTTTTTATTATGCACCCATATCTTGGACCTTGTCATTTACAAACAGCAAGGCTCACACTTTGTAGATTTAAACCCTGACATCAAATGTTGGGAAGGAGATTTGCTTTATGATTCGTTCTGCTTCAAAGAGATAAAATTAATTGAATTTCTTATTCTGCGTCTCAACTTTACTAATTAATTAATGCAGTGTTTTTCTGTGCCACTGTTTACTTATTTGCTGCCCTGGTTAAAGCTTTTTATAAAAAAATTATTCTGAAAACTAAGAGATTTTGGAAGCAAACTGGAATTGGAATGAAGCAGACTATTTCTCTTATAACAAGATAATTTCCTCTTTTAAGTGAAATAATTTGCCAGTGAATCTAGTAATTTTTTGTCAAAAATTAAAACTTGCTCTTATGTCGCTGAATAGTTACTTGTAAGTTAATTATGTTTTAGATATTTTCACTAGAAACTAGACTAAAAGTACTTGGTAAGATTGAGTGTTTTTGCAGTGTACGTTTTCAAAAACTTCATCTGTAGGTTTTAAGTTTTATATAAAGTTTCTGAAAACAATAACTAGCTGTTGCATAACTCCATAATTCTCTGTGCTCCTTTTAGCTTCAATGTACCAAAACATTGATAAAAAGAAACTAATTAATGTGAGCTTTTCTTTATTCAAATCTTAGCCTTGAGGTTGAGGTTGTGATTGTGACTGAACTTACTTTATTCTGGTGCGTCAAACCTTTCTCATAGTGTGCTAAAGCGTTCACATAATCACCACTGGAAAGAGAGGGATTTAAAATCAGTTCAGATTCAGTCTTTTAAATGGTGTGTGAGATGTGTGTGTCTGCACCTACATGAACTCCAGATGGACGGCGTACTCTTTGGAAATGAAAGGAGTCTGTTCTTCTGCGAGCCTCTTGGCCAACATCAGAGCGCTGTCCCAGTGCAGCAGATCTCTTCTCATCTTAAACACAAACAACACATCATCATGTGATCTTTACTGTTTATGACACATTTATTACACAGAGGCTTCACCACATACCAAAACCAAAAACCTATTGATCATAAAACTGAGTGTGAACAAACCTCCAGAGCAGCTGCTGGGCAGCTGGAGGACAAATAAAGGTCCTGGGCCAGGTTGTATTCATCCAAGAACATGGCCAAATGTCCTGCTAGTAGGTTTTTATCCTCTATACCCTGAAAGATTTCAATTCATAATAAGGGAGACATGTTGCGTTGTTGGCGGAGATATTTGATAGGAGGAGTGCATCAAACCTTGATACTCTGTAAAGACAGCACCATGCCCACGTTGCCACTCGTCCGGTAGATCTGGATGGCCAGTTCCACCTCCATGTGGATCAGACAGGCTCTGCCTATTTCAGCCCAGTCAGCTTCACTGCCTCCAGACTTGCACAGAGTCCAAGCCTCCTTGAACCTGGAAAGACACATCAAACCATTTTGATGGGCATTTATTAATTTAAGACGCATAAGGTTAAAGTGCACAGGTGGGAGTCACGTGCTTTCATAGGGACTCTGGGAAATCGATGTGATATGCATCACTCACAGTAAAACGAACTGTCCCTTTAATTATAAAAGTGCGATTCAACTCTATTTAAATTCTGCCATAAAATTAGACAAGAAAACAGAAAACCAGGACATAAGTAGAAAAAAACTGCCAAAAGGAAAATTACAGGACATTCACCGAGGACATCAGTGTTCAAGACCTGAATGAAGAAAACAGTCAGACAATTAAAAATGCTTTCAGGAAATATTATTTTCCAGATTTTCACATGTAGATCAGCAGGGCTTAACAATTGTCTGTCCATCCGTCTGTTATTCAACTGGATCATTTAACATGAAAATGTTCCCACAGTTATGCTTCAAAGTGAATAAAAGTGAGGAATTTTAATATCACTTTTTTCATCGTGATATTATACAGCTACAACTAAAAAGATGAATTTAGTTTTCGTTTCACCAGAATTTGCAGGTTTCTGTCGATTCCTGAATCAAACCCCCTCCAAAGATCTCGGAATGTGCAAGTGTCTGTGTTGACATTACTTGCTTCCTCGTAATTTTTTATTCTTTTTTTGCTTCCATCTTCTAACTTTCTGCTGGACCGGTCAGTTCACCTCTATTGGATTTGATTGATGACTCAAAAACAACCATTTTAGGGGTGCTGTGGTGGCGCAGGGGGAAAAGCACAACCCATGTATTGAGGCCTTAGTCCTTGTGCAGGTGGTTGCAGGTTCGATTCCCGGCCTGCCGACATTTGCAGAATGTCTTCCCTCTCTCTCATAATCCTCTTTCCTGTCAAACTACTTTCAAATAAAGGCCACTAGAGCCAACAAAACCTTTAAAAAAAAAAACAACCGTTTTACATTCGTTACTTAAAAAGCAACTATAGACAAGTTCACCCTGCCAATCCTCTGACTGTTAGATGATCTCTATTCACAAAAGAAGTTCTTCCATCCGTGCAGCATTTAATCAAATGAAACATTCTCACATCTAAACATACTTGAAACAGGAAAGTGTTTCCAGTGATGACTGACCAACTAACCTTTTGAGCTGGAGCGCCTGACTGATCTGCTTGCTGAGCTCTGACGGGGAGTCTTTCAGTTTGTCAGGCGAGGTTTTGAGAAACGAGTGTGTGTGCAGAACTACTTCATTTGTCTTCCCGCTGGTCGTCTGACAGGTCAGCTCGCCGTTGTAGAAGAGCAGAGGCCTCTGGGAGTAGAGCAGGGCAGTGCTTCCCACCAGCACCACCTGCGGACCTGAACACGACGACAGCCACGGTGAACGAGCGTCTCGCCACAACTGACCATGTGTCTGATCATGAGACGTGGCATCACCCTACCATGTATTGTCCTTTTATGCAAAGCGTAGGTGTAGGCCTTGTCATCGTCAAAAGCCACAAATACACCTTTGTCTGCGTGCCAGTTGTCCCACAGCAATCCTGTTATGGTGGGAGAAAAGTTGGGAAGCTCGAAACAGGACAATGTTGCCTGGAAACCAATAAACACACAGAAACCGTCTTTAAAAGTCCTCCAAATATTGGCGCTCCTGAACATCTCCATTTCAAAATGTCACACTTTTTAGACTTTCATTTATTTGCATACATGAATACATATGGCAGACAGAAAATCAGCTAGCAAGTGTTGGAGATGATCCTTTCTTCAGCTTGGTTCAAGAAGAGTCAGCATGTTGAATTCATTAATCCCGTTTATTAAAACCAAATTGCAGCGTTGGTCCATCGCCATGTTTCCTTATGGGAAACACAGCAAAATGGCACCTAACAACAGATTCCTTTCCTAGGCCTCTATCTCAGCTACGCCCTAAAAGGGCGTTCCCTAATGTGTTATTTCCTTTATCCTTACGTATTTAGACATGCTGCGTGTGCATGTACAGTATACGTGTGTATATACCAGCATGCAAGCAGCTAAAAGAAATAGAGAAAAACAAAAAGTTATTTATTACTCTAGCTAGCTTGAAGAAAAATAAGCATTTTTCTACACTTTACTTTTATTTTTCATACTTCTCTAGAACTATAAATCCTGAAGTCAATTTCAGGCCTTGTCATTTGAAATAATTTTGGATCAATTGTTTTTTTTGTGTGTGTGTCAAATAATGCAAAACTATAAACAATGCCCATTAAAACAGAAGCAGAAAATAAAAAGTTATTGTTCCAACAATTGTTCAAGCATTTGATGTCTATATGTTCAAAATAAGGAAACAAATACTAAACAAGGGGCATATAGTTAAAATTATGCAAGTGTACATTCAGTTTATGATGTGAACATATACTGACGTTTGCAGGAGAGAACAAGAAGCCTCCATTCTTGTCATCGATAAACACCAACCAGGTGCCGTTTGGGTCAGGGAACACCTTCCTCACGCTGACTGAATGGCTGTAGTTGTTCACGGTTTCCCAGTCCTCCAACAGCACACACACCACATTACCCAGCTGAGGGAAAACAGCTCAGCGTGACTAACTGGAAGAGAGGCTCATGCTTTTTCTTTTATAGCTTTAATGAGAACCACATTGAGAAAGCCTAGCTGATAAGAACCATGTGATCCTTACGTCAGTGCCATAATAAAGAAATTCGGCAGTGAGAGCGTGGCAAAGGATCCGGCCTTTACTGTCATCATCTGGGAAAAGTTTCATCTGCTTCCTGTCCTCTGCGTCTCTGCTTTCGATCTGAAACAGACATGTGAATGTTTACGTTGGAGCTTGTTTTATAGGAGAGGCTCAGCCCAAACAGCAGATGTCTCACCATGTGCAGCTGTACTTTTCCTTCAAACAGAGCTGCTGCGTAGTCAGCGTTGAGGCACATGCTGACTATGGTCCCCAAATACTCAATGTCCTTTATCTTTGACAAACCTATGTAACGCACAAAAGATTTGAAGGGAAGTTAAAAGAAAAAAGAAAGCTGGCACAGACCCACTCTTATAATGTGATTTTACCGTAGAACCAGGCTTTGTTGTTCATCCCCACAGCCACATGGTACGGTCCCACGGCAACGAACGTGGGCTCTACCTCCACCTGGATGGTCATAGGACTCTCCTGCAACCAGAGTTGGGTAGTTACATTTACTCAGTTACATTTACTTGAGCAACTTTTTGGGAAAAAAAACGTAAACTTTTTGGAGTATTTTTACTACACTGTATGCTTGAGTAATTTTATTATGAAGTACTTTACTCAAATAAAGTAAGAGTGCTACTCTTATTCAAGTACAATTTTTGGGTACTCTACCCACTTCTGCTTGTAACCCAGTTTTAGATCAGTGTTGGTCGATTATTCCTATTTTAGACTGATGTCTTTTCAGTGATTACTGCATGTGTGTGAGTGTGTGTGCGTGTGTATGAGTGTGTTCTCACCCTCTCCACCTGGTTGGAGACAGTGACCTCCAGCAGAGAGGTGAGGAAAGCCAGCCGGGTGCCAAAACTGTCTCCCAGCATCGGTAGCTTGGTCAAAAAGACGTGAATCGTTCCTCTCTGAGTGGACAAAGCCAGCAGCTGGCCGTCATCTGTCCAGTTCAGCTGATCCAGACCTGCAGGAGGACAGACAGAGGATTGGATGACACGCTCAGCACAGTCCTACAAAGTCTCACTGAATGAACAAAAGGACTGGGCAACCTTTGGTCTCATCTTCCAACTGAATGACACTGCTGATGTCTTTGAGATCAGACAGCTCATGGATCTTTATGCTGCAAAAGAGGCACAAAATGTTCTGTTTTTTCTTTAACAAAGTAAAGAAAACTTCAATTAAATAAATGCATACCAGTTGTCTCCACAGGAAGCAGCTTTGTTTAGTGAAGTTGAGACGGCCACGCTGTATAGACTATCCTTATGGTTGCGAGCCTGGTAGAGCTCAGACTTTATCTCTCTGATGTGGGTGGAAATAACCAGAAAGTATCCATGGGAAAAGCCAATCAGTATGTACCCATCACCAAACCTGCACAATTGGAAACCAAGCAGTGAATTTTAGCACAAACACCTTCACCTCTGTGTTAAGGAGAATGGTGAAAGGTACCAGCGATGGGACACCAGGTTGCCGTACTGCCGCTCAAAGGCCAGCTCGATTGGGTTGTTGGGGTCATTTATGTTGAACAGCGTCAGTATCTTCTTGTCCACGCACATACTCACCTGAGAGAAGAGCATTTGAAAGATTAAACATCATTCAGGACATCATGTGGACATAGAAAATCAAGCACTGATTTACTGGATAACACTAACATTACAGAATGTTAGTGTTAGCTGACACAGAACAAAATCTGTGTAGTTTGCTAAACCTAACTAGGTGTTAACTGGAAATGTGTCCTTTGTGCAGTTAAGATGAAGACTTGAGCTTTTTAAAGCAAACTCTCCTGAGAGTACATGGCATATCAGGAGACTTTTGATAAAAATCTCTGACAGAAAACTGAAGCAAGATCATCAGAGGGTCTTTCAGCAACAAAGTATTGGCAGCAGGAAAATCAGTAATTATACAGTCAGATCATTAATATGAAATTATAAAGTTTCAGGAAGTGTAGTCTGTATTATTTTCTCATGTTACATGTTTTCCTTTGACCTGATTGTGAATTTCTTTGTATATGAATTTCATATTAATCAAATCGACATCCTGAAAAACCTAACTGAGGTCAGTTCTTCTTAGAGAATAAAAGAAACTAGGTTCAGCTGCAGAAAACAAAAATATACCACAAGATAAAGAAGTGATGAATTTGTTCTTTATACTTGAATTGATGAGCGTTAATGACAATTAGTGTGAATTACTGTATAAAAATATCAAAGATGCATAAAATAACTTACAGTATTTTCCCCCTGAGGGGACCTTTCATCAGTTTTCATCACTGAGAAAAATATTTCAGCCGGCTCACCTCGAAGCGGCATCTGACAAAAGATCAGGAAAATCAGCAGGATGTTTTTATTCCAACTTTCAAATCCTTCGTATTGCTTCCATAATCTTTAAAAATGACAAACTGTGATCATAAAATCCTCATGCTGTCAGGACGGAGCAGCACTGAGACACACAGGTCGTCACCGTGACTACCTGTCTGATTGTGTCTCCTTCATGATTGCTGATAGTGAGATTGTTGTCTTCACCTCCCAGAGCCAGGAGATTCTGGGAGCTCCAGCACCCACATGTGATTTTCTTGGTGTGTTTACCTTCAGCAACAAGCACGGAAAAAAGAGATGCAATCAATAGAACAGACAAAAAGGTGAACAAAACCTTAAAAATTTGGTTGTGGTGTGTGACCGTTACCCAGTATGGGTATCTTGCGTGACGTCTGTTGATTATAGATGAGCAGGTTTCCTTTTGCCGTCCCTACAGCCAGCAGGGGGGCAGTTTTTGACCATAGGAGGAAACTCATCTGATCTTTGCTGAAACCAACAAGAAAACAAACTCAGAGCATTAGACTATTTGTAACAGATCATGGTCACATGCCCAGAGTTAACTCTCTATATACCTCATGCCACTGTCTATATGAAATGTTTTATTGACACTGGCATCCCAGAGGAAGATGGAGCTGGACTTTGCAGAAATCACTGCCAGAATGTCTCCGTCCTTGTCCCAGTCCATCCCCACACAACGCCTATCAGGTAACATCAGAAACAGAGGAAGTTAACATTCTGCTTTAGGAGATCAAACTGGGATCCTACAGACTTTCTCTAACTCACCCCGGAAGGTTGAGTTCAGTCCACTTCTGTCCATGTCGATCAAATATTTTCACTGTGCTATCCTGTCTGTGTGGTGGGAGAACAATGTCAGACTTCACCTGTTCTGATGTTAAAAGCTTGCTTAAAGACACCGTTACTCACCCAGCAACAGCGATGTAATTTCCAAGACTTTTCTGCCACTTGTACAGAACATAAGATCCTGCCCAGGCTTTGTCAGCAAGAACAAAAAAGCTCTGTGGACACAAAGAGAACTTTTTAATTTTTAAATCATTTCTCATACCTCTGAATAACTATCTTCTTCAGATTTACGATTATCTTAAATCCAGGAAGGGAAAAAAAACAAACACTTTTTTTCAAATTACTTTTTCGGAGTGATTCGTTATGTTTAAATGCAAATCATACTTAGATGCAACAGCAAGACATGAAATAGGCCATTTATGCTCTAAAACCTCCAGATGTGAGTGAATTAGAACAGTTCCCACAAGCCTGTAGAAAGATTGCTCTACAGCAATATAAACAACATATTGCATGTTAATGCAGATGCTTGGTGTCTGGTGTAGTGGACAGTTACATAAACACAGGGTCAGTTTGGCCTTTAATAAGTGAGATAATCATTTGAAAACTTTGTTTCTGTAGTTTTTCAAGCTATTTTTATCATATACATGCATTATCGTGACATTTTAAATATGTACATGCGACCAAAAAAGAAAGAAGAAAAAAAAAGGTCAAATGTGTAATCTGGGAAAGGGGGGAAATCATGTTTAAAGTACAGTGGCCCTTTACTGAAGTGCTGAATTGAAAATTCCTTATTTCAGATATGATAATGAAGGGAAAGCATTATTTATTATGACTAAAGGAGGGCCCACGGAGAATGATGAGATGTGTTTAATTTTTCTATTATTGTCTCTATTATTAAAAATATAATTAAATAACAACAATATGTAATATTTCCTGTTGCTTTTCTTTAACTGAGGGTTATATAAACAATATTTAAGACTTAACACATTGTTATCTCTTCATGTATGAAACCTTATTTTCTACCAGAGTAAAGCAGCTGCTACACGTCAGATTACAGTCCCAGGACAGGACGCAATTGCTTTAACGCTGCATGATTTGCCTCTGACATTACAGTAGAAATAGAAAAGTGCGACAAAATACAGAAGCGAAAGGCAACATTTACCTGAGCTAACGCGATAGCTTGAAACTACATGAGAAGCTAGCTCATTGACGACCGTTTGAGTGAAAAGAAACAAAAAACTCCTCCTAAAACCACGAGAAAAGCTTTCGTTGCTGTTCTTTTGTAACCACTAACCTTCATATTGATGAAATATATTCACACGAATCTTCTTGAAACATCATCCCCAGAAAAAGCGCTATCTGTTTCCCATAATGCTTCGCTCTGAAGCGTCTATCACAGCGATGTCATAGCAACAGAGAGTAGCCAATGAAGGACCTCCGTACAAAGAAACAGGCTAAGCTTCAAAACAATGAACATTTATTCTTCAACATTTCGAGTCCTACCGTTTTACTTTAATAATAATAATAATAATAATAATAATAATAATAATAATAATAATAATAATAATAATAATAATAATAATAATAATATATAAAAAAACAATGCCAAATATAAAAGAGACATATCTCTGTAATGTATTAACTGCTTTTGTAAATCTGACATTTTTTCCAAGGGTTTGTTATGTACTTTGCACCTTTGCATCATACTTAAATGTCTGTAAATGTTATAGAAAGATGTCCAAAACACTTTTGAGATATATGAAAACACCACCTGAGCTTTAAAATAATATATATATATATATATATATATATAAATAAATGTGTCTTGTCTTCCTGAAGGCGTTTGTTTTTTTGTCATTGGTATCCACAAATGTTAAAACGTTTATATCCCATAAAGGGACAAAAAGTACATATTTTATCTAAGGTTTTGTTAAATACAGCAGGATCTTCATAGTTCATCTGGTGGGGTAACATTAGAGCCAAGAACTTAAAATGGCTCAACAACATGTTGAAGAATGCTGGTTCTGTTCTAGGGACAACTGTGGATCAATTGGAGACGATGGTGCATCGAAGTATTCCTCATGAAAATCAAGAAAAGTATGGACAGCACTAAACTTTGTCTTCATGTTAACTACTTTCCAACTGTCATCAAGCTACAGTACAGATCTCTACAAGAAATCCATCTTTCTCACAGCTACCAACGTGTACTCAACAGAAAGCCACTCTAAAAACTGTGACCGATCTCTTTAAAGACAAAACTACCTGTCACTGTTCCCACTGACCCACAAGGTGGCAGCGTTGTACAGCTGCTGACAAGCTGGTGTGCCAGACGTCCTGATGCTTGTTCTGCCCCATGTTTTCTTTCTGTCATCCAGTAAGTGTTCATTGATGCTCTTTGAAAGCAAGTGAGTAACAGCACTTGACAAGCTGAGAGGACAATCAGTTTGTTTATGTGAAGCAAAATGAGGTCATCAGATACCCTATATTTGTAGTTTCATTCCTGACCTCAACCAGGGAAAATGCTACAAAGATGTTTTCTGCTCTTTCTCACAGCTTGATGGATGGTTGGTATTTCATTTTTTCCCCTGTACAACCTGGGGAGCTGGACTGATGAAAAACCAGCTGGATGAAAAACAGATGTGTGACACAAATATTCCTCTATGTGTGCTGGCAAGCCAGAGCAGAATACACCCTGCAGACTCAGATCCCATTAAGATGCACAGAGGGGAGCAGCGGAACAATTTTCAGGCAAAAAGATAAAAATAGACCAAAGAAATGATAATAATGAAAAAAGCTCCTTTTCGTGGACATGCCAGCAAGACAATCAGTTCAAAATGAGAGCAGCTTCTGGATTGTAACACATTTAAGATTCTTGAAACAAGATGTTAACTTGGTTCAGTGCAGTTATCCTTCCCTCCTATCATGATGCAGGATTAATTCATTTGCCACCAAAAAAGTATGATGACCTCTAACTTGCCTTTTCTGCTGTTGGAGAAATCAATAAGTTTTTGTCTGCTTTTAAATCTTTATTGACTTTCCAATCCTACCTTACCTACTGCATCCAAAATATTGAGGTATTTTAAATGTTTTGCTTGACTTTTTAATCAAACATTGGACATGATCACTCTTACAGGCTAGCTATATATTTAATTAAAAATTTATTTTATCTGGATTAGGGATGCCGGTGTAGGTTTGTTATATACTTAATAAGATTGAACAAAAAAATCTTCAAATTTTATTCACAAATGCAAAACTTCAAATGTTTGGAGCTTTTGTTTTTGATTTTGTGGAAACTTGCAGGTTCCCAACAGTGTGCTTTGGGACACACAGAAACTGACTTTTTAAATGAGTCCAGCAGCACGTCAAAACAGATGAGTAAACCTGTGGTAAAATATGTAGCTGAATATATGAAGTGAC
The DNA here is from genome assembly GCA_903066825.1 of Alfaro cultratus. Classification (NCBI taxonomy): domain Eukaryota; kingdom Metazoa; phylum Chordata; class Actinopteri; order Cyprinodontiformes; family Poeciliidae; genus Alfaro; species Alfaro cultratus. The sequence goes on along the minus strand of CAEFZX010026348.1, from coordinate 43,065 downwards.
ACAGGAGATGTACATCCAGAGGCTGAACGTACAGACTGGGAATCCAGAACTTTTTTCTCCCTCTTGCTCCTGTCAGGTGTAATAAAATCAGGTGTTGTTAAGGCTGTGAGACAAGGTCAGTGGCATCAATTCTCAGCGCCAGCAGCAGCCTTTTGTCAGAACCACTGATGATTTAAAGCTTCTTCTGCAATAAATAACGGAGCCACTCAGCTGGCTGCTGGTCGCTGCACTGGAGGTTAAAGCACCTATAAATTCTGAGCATTCCTCTTCCTCACGCAGTTAGGATACACTTCAACCTGCAGCTGATTTGTCTGAAGCTTTTAAGTTAGGCGAGACACTTTTAAGAGTAACAAGGATCTATTAACCAGCAGGCAGAGAAAATTAATGCGGAGCCACACTCCAACAGCCAGAAAATCAGCGAACTGCAAAGGCCATCAGTGGAGCAGAACCGTCTGCAATCTAGCTAGAGCTGCGAGTATCGTACAAACAAACAGATTTTACAGCTCGGCGACATTTATAGTGATTGTGACAAATACAAACTGCCTGCAGAAACATCTGCGCCATAAACAAGAGTGGTGCTGTGAGGAGTAAACTGACAAACAAGTTTTCAATCACAGGTTGACTTTATTGTATAAAAACATCGAACAGCAGCTCGTTTACTTTACATCCACAACAAGGCGCAACACTCGAGACGAGCAGATGCAAACCAACGCTTTCATACATTCATTCTGATTTCATTTTACAATAAGAAACAACACATGGTATATTTAGTTTGATATACAGTTCCTTGCAAATGTATTCACATGCCTTAAATATTTTGACACTGTCACATAATAGATTTTATTGGACACAAAAATTGTTTGGAACCATCCGTCTTTTACTTCCCAGCTGTACATTAATTTGTCCTTTGTATTAAAATCGCAATAAAATACATGTAATTTGTGACTGTAATGTTACAAAATGGCATTCAGGCATTATGAATACTTTTGCAAAGCACTGTAAACACAACATAATGCAGTAACACCACTTTATATTTATTTATGTACACTGTATACATTTATATTTACAGCTTGATTTGGAATGTATGCGTTTTCATGGCTAGCCTCGTTCTGAATTCACACAGCGCAGATGACAAACTTCTTCTGCTGAGAGGTAAAGAGAGCAACTCTGAATAGACAGCAGGCAGGTTTTGAAGGGGGAGACACATGGAATAATGCAGCAGTGTTTTATCATCCTTGAATCAACATCATGGCAGTCTGCCCATATCAGCCTTTTCAGATGTCATGCTGGCGAATTTGGGCGCTCTGCTTACAGCTGCAGGCGTGTGTTTGTTCATATTGAGATGTACGAGTGTGAAGTGCATCCTCCGTGGTGCATTAGCTCCAGATCTGAGTTCAGGCAGGATGTCTAAGCTAACTCTCACTGTCAATTCCCCAGCTTTATACCAGACATGAGACAAAACGAAACATCCAATTACATGCATGCCATGAAGTGGCACACATTTGTGCTATACGGGTTTCGTGTTACAAGTGATGTGCGATGCTTCATCTTGAGCAGAACTGCAGCTAATAATTCTTTGAACGCAGCATGAAATAGAAAGAAAAAAAAAAAAAAGAAGTCAACGTTATTAAATTTTTGGCCTCATTACGAGGTCTGCCGTTTCCTCCTGCCCGGGTATCCGGGACTGGTACGAAGCAAAATGGTGCAAGCATCTGTGTGTGTCTGTGCAGCAGCAAACTGCAGGGAATTGAGGATGTGGAACGAGAGAGGAGGAAAGAGGAAAAGATTCTCATTTAAGATAAAAAAAAAAAAAGAAAACACTCGCTGCAAACTGTACACATACAACACCAGCAGACACACACAGACTGCTGATGACAAAAAACACAAAACAAAAAAAAACTCTTGGCTTGTAAAATGAAGAGCTCAATGAACCTTGTTTAAGAACTGAGGCTGTAAATAGCTGGTCTTGTGCTATGGGGGAAGTTAAATACCAATTTTCCCAGCAGGGATAAAGGCTGGGCCATTAACACTGCTCTATCAGCATAAAAACTAAAACATAATGGTCAAAATAAATGAAAAAGTAAGGACAGGGAAGCTTGCTAAAAGAAAATCCACCAAAAGCCTGAAAATCAGAGCTGATGCCAAGTGCAAAACATTAAGAAACATCCGATTTAACTCAGTGGATTCTAAATGAAACTAATGAAGAGGCTCACATTCTCTAACAGAATAGCTGTTTATGAGGTTGTGCTGATTACGTCAAACTCTTGCTTTCATCTGTCAGCAGGGCAAACCGGAGCAGCAGTATATTTGCCAACCGCAGCATAAAAAGAACAGGTTGCTTATTAAAAACAGCACTAGTGCATACGATCAGATTTTTTAGGGAAAGCTGAGAGGCAGTCCTGACGGTCTCGCTGTCTTTGTAAGCAGAAACAAAAGCAGAGAGCAGCTGTGCAGATTTACATCAAACACGTGAAGAGTAGGGGGGGAGCATTAACCCACCAGACACTTGCTCTGTATCATTCAGATAGTTATCATTTGTTTGAAACCCGACCTGCCCTAATCTATCTCTAAAAATGGTCTGATTGGTGAGCTTTAAGATGAAACTGAGTAAAACCTGAAGAGAGATCAGAAACCACCGTCTCTTCTCACTGAAGGGAGCTGCTGCACTCAGAGTCTCTTCAGCGTCAGCAGATCCAGTGAGTTCAGCCTCTGAGCCACATTGTATGCAGATAGTCTGTCATCTTGTGTTTCTGTTGTCACAGTCGGACGGCCACCACACAGGCACCTGCCCTGCCCAGGCACAGAGAGGCAACCTGCAAAAGGACATGAACCACGACAGTCGTTAGCAACAGCAAGAGAAGGGCAAGTAGCCAAATGATTTTAAAATACTGTTTAGGAGCATTAGTAAAATTTCCTCAAAGCATCGGTTTTGCCATCTTGACATTCAATTGACTGCTAATGATGTGCATTAACCGGCTTTTACACAGTGATGACTAGAGCTTAGAAGCCAACATAATGTCTTTTTTAAATCTTCTTTGTAGACAACTAAATAGGACCAATAAATGCAGTGGATAAAATATTCTTCTTCATGTCTGTTTAGGATGTCTTGAGATGTATTTTGGTCTCAACTTCTTTGGGTGATTAATTAAGTGATTCATTCATTCATCAAGTGTTGCAGGCACACACACTCTACAGTTCATCCATCCGCATGATGCAGGTCGTCTTGAGGAATGCTGTGTTCTGAAGCTGCTTCATAGTCTCAAATTTCTAGATTTTGTAGTCTAAGTTTATTTTTATACATAGAAATAAATAAATATATATTTATTTCGGACTAAATGGCAGAACAAACTAACTGGCAGAGTGATGTCATTTTTCACCAGTTATTTTACTGAATTTTTCAGAATACTGATATTAAGGGAAATGAGTATCAACATAAATATTACATTTAGAATTTACTAAATAGTGCATAGTTATGTTTTCATTTTAAAGATCAACTTCTCTTTCTGAGAAAATTTATTTAAATCAAATCTGAGACAGGATTAATATTAGACCATAAATGTTGAAATAATGAGTCAAGGATAGCAGTTTCTATTTTCATACCACATATTTGCATAGAGTGAAGTATTATGATAGGATTGCCAACATTCCCTAGAAAACCTCGAACAATGTTGAATACCTTCATCTGTGTTTGTCCCATTTCTTATTGTATCCATTGTTTCTATGTTGTGTTTACTCCTCCATTTAAACATAAACCTACTAAAGACCCCAATAACCTGCTGTCTGTTACCCAGAGCGACTTCCATTGGCAGATTTGTGCAGAAATAAGCAGAAGTGATGCTAATGGATCCAGACAGACAACACACCCACTGGTTTGCTCCTCTCTGTTTCTGACAACACATACGGGACACGTTCACTGTTCTCAACATATTCCCTCAAATCTCACATTATCCCCCTTACTGTCTGCGCGCTTGAACAGTTCTCTGTGTTTTGTTTCCGCCCACCCACACCTCTCATGTTCTCAGTGTGGTGCGTGTCTCGAAAATGTCAGGTTTCCGGAAACTTTCTGCTGGGAATCCTTGGAGGATTTGCGGGAGCTGGGGTATAAATTGAAGTGTAATATAGAGCTGTTCTAAGAGCTCCCCTCTCCGCCTCCTACCGCTGCAGTGCTAACGACAATATTAGCTAGGAGAAAACACACATTTATTTAAGAATGAAAACATGTCAAGATCCATCATAGAGGAGTTTGTAAACATCTTCACTGGTATAAATCATGATGATATAAAGGGTTAGGAATTTAAAGAGCTTTGCAAAAGTATTCCTACCCCTTGAATATTTTTATTATGTTACACGCTGAAACTTTAATGTTTTTTTATTGGAATTTATAGACAATACAAAATACTGGATGTTTTTAGCATTTTGTTAAAATGTGACACAAGAGACAGTTTTTTTTCCTGCTCATTGTTCTTTGAAAAAGCATTTTTATACTGCTTTGAGTCCACTGTTAATGTTCTGCCATCAATAGCATTTTATGAAGATTTTAAGGTTCATTTTTGATCTAGTCTGAGCAGAGCATTTTTGTCCAAATTAGCACAAGGAAGGAAAGAAGGAAGGACACAAAGCAGAGATGTAGGACATATAGAAGTCCTACATCTTCTATATGATTTCTATAAGAAAGAATTACATAACTCCAGAAAGTAATCACACGGTCTTCCTTTTATTTCTTGCTGGATTTGTTTTTCTGGCTAAAAAATAACAACATAAATCTGTGCAGTACCTGGGTCCACTCATTCGTCTGAGGGTCATAGGCTTCGACAGTATTGAGGTACACCTGGCCGTCATAACCCCCCACAGCATAGAGGCGGTCGCCAAGGAGACAAACACCAACAGCATCCCTGCTGATGCTCATGGGGGCCACTGTGGTCCAAACATCAGTCTGAGGGTCGTATCTGTAAACAAGCAAGATTTGAGTCTAATACTGTACCACAGATCCTGGTGAAACCCATCAGCTAGGAAGACTACAGACATTTTTTAACACATTAAAACCTACATGACTTTCATTTTATTCTTTTAAGTGCAGATAAGCTAGAGGCTGTAGTCTATGAAGAAGAAACTGCTTAGTCAGTCATTTATTCTGGGCGGCATTAATTGGCCTCCAATAAGAAAGGAGAAATTCTTGGTGTAATCTTTGACATGCCATTTAAATCCCATATTAAACAGGATTTTAGTAGTATAAATACTCTGTATTCTCAAAACGTACCGTACAGAGGTTTTAAATCACTAGCAGAATATCTGCAAACGTAACCAATAAAGCTTTCAGCTGCAGAGTCTAATTTCATAAATGATTTATTGTGCAGATATTTTTGGTTTAGAGTTTGTTCCATTCTCAACAAAAACGTCTCTATTCCAAGAAATCATAGACTAAAGACCGCAATAAATACTGAAATGTTTATTACTTTACTGTCAGCTATTTAATCATTTTTTTATTAAATAACCTTAGAGGAACGTATTAGCTCAAAAAGAGATACAGAAAATATAAGAATGTATCTTCTTGACAGAATATACTTTTTAAATTATGACAACTTAGCTTAAAAAGCTTTTTAAAAAATCTACAAATGTTCTGCTTTTACGTGCTTTTTTCTTATGATTTCTATTGTATTTTTTGTTTACAAACATACATTTGTTCATGCTGGTTTAGACCCTGTGTTGTCAACATGATTTCTGCTGTCTTGTTTAACACTATGCCAGTGGGAACGTTGTTTACATGCAGGAGCAGCTGACTGAGTCTTTAAACGCTAATTAAGGTCTGAAAACAAGCATGAAAAACCCTTAACAAGGTGAACCAGGAAAATAATCTAATCTAGAGCAGGAGCAAAGTAAGTGTGAAGGAGAAGTTGAAATCCTTCCTCACTTAATGGTGACTGAAAATGAGAGACTAAAAACAAAACGTCGAAGCTGAAAATCTCAGTATAAAACAAACCATGTATCATGGATTGTAAGGCTGAAACAATCAGCAATCAGATTAATCATGATAAACAGATTACTGAAATAATTATTAATTAATCTAATACTTCATTAATTCTTAACTGGAGACTCAAAAAAAAAGCCATTTGTTGAAAGAAAAACACAAAGCACTAATTAAACCAAAACTGTACAAAAAACAAAACAAAACAATATATATATATATATATACATATATATATATATATATATATATATATATATATGTATATATATATATATATATATATATATAAAGAGAGAGAGAGAGAGAAATAGATTTTGCATTTAAGAAAAAAACAAATCCTTCTGTCTGTAAGTATTTTCTACCCACCTGGTTCAAATTCTTGAAAATAACAAAAATATTAATAGGTTAATCTAAAAAAAATAATAAACAGATAAACAATACACTGTATTGATGCTAAGTAAAGAAGAAATGGCTGAGCTTTTCACATTACTGCTTATTTTATTATTTAAAAAAAGAAATTACAATATTGTATAAAAAACAGCTGGTTCATGAAAATTCGGAAGAATGTGCCAATTTCTTTACCCGCTTAATCAATAAATCATCAGAATAATCGATTACTAATATAATCACTAGCCCCAATGGACAATAAACCTTACATTCCCATAACATTATTTGTCATACTTTTATAGACAAACAACAAGACAAAACACACACAAGTTAAAGGCAGCCTCACCTCTCCACACAGTCACTTAACCGAGACGCCAAGGATGAGGCCGGAGCATCGTGACCTCCGATGGCGTACAGGAAACCGTGCCACGTGGCCACTCCCACACCTCCACGCCTTTTAGCCATTGGAGCACAGCTAATCCACCTGTAGGTAGATTACAAGAACAACACCACATCCATTAATGAACCATTAACCATGAACTCTTTAAGATTAAAGGCAGTGCTTCCTAAACAGAGGTTATGTGATAATAGCCTGTTCTAGCATTTATGTTGCTGTACATTTGATATGTAGGTAGATAACCTTAGAGGAAAACCTGCTTCTTGTGTGGAATAAAACAGTAGAGGGCAATTCAAGCCTCCCTGACCTGTTCGTGTGAGGGTCGAAGCACTCCACTGATCGCAGGCAGGATGAGCCGTCACGACCTCCAACAGCATACAGCCTGAGGAAAACAGAGAGCAGAGTAAGCCGTTCTGGACATGCACACACAAAATAGTTCTCACTTTTCTCCCCTCCTTCTCAGCTTTTAACAGCAAGACAGATGGCAAAAGGTGTGAAGAGTTTTGGAAAAAGTAAAAAAAAAATAAATAGAAGAGTTAAGCAAAAACATTAAGCCAACGCTCTAGGAGCAACACATCCCTAAGCTGTCTGTCATCATAAACCAAAATGTGTGTGAGAGCGTGCACATGAATACACACGTCCGCAGCTATCAATGTTGACACTTTGGAGAAGAAGAAAGTGCGACAGAGCCGGTCAACCAAGTAATGAGCTCCATCAGGAAAAAAGCCCAGAGCAAACACAACACATGCATGACACACTCACCAAAGCACACACAGACATCCACACTGGCTACTCCGGAGCATGGCTGGCACAAACTTGTTGTTTCTGCATTAATTAGCATCTAAAAAGAAAAGCTTCACTGAGGCAGCCAATAATGAAAACAACAGGGATCATCGGGCTCAGAGTGGGAACCAGTGTTGTTGTGGAAGGCCTGATTTTAGTAAATCTTGCTATTAAAACCTGCATGTTCTCTCAGTAGTTTCTGAATCTGTGTCAGCAAAACTCAGAAATCGGAGCAGAAAGCAGAGGTGTTGGCAAACTTGTTCCAAACCAAAAGCAGCAGATGATGCTACTTAATTAATTCTTAATTAGTTTTCCCCCCCATGGTTGTAGAATGAACTACTGGCAAATAACATATGGGTAGCTGCAGTACTGGACAGAAACAGTGAGAAGACGCTCAACTGTAAACAAGTTGGCAAACATCTGTTGATGAGAATGGCAAAGAAATTGTGTCTCAAGCCAAACAATTAATTCACATCTGGAATATAACACCAATATAAGATGCTAAAGACAATTTAACATTTAAATATTATTTGTGAAGGTTTTAAAAATGACTGCTCCATCACACATATGGTATGATGTTACCTGAGGTCTCAGGACTATAGAATTCCAACAATGATGTTTTTCATATGCAGCCAAGCAAAATAACATAATACATACACAAAGATTTCACTTACTTTCCATTGAGAACAGCCACTCCCACTGTGCTTCTGGGTGTAGCCATGCTAGCAACAAAACTCCACTGGCGAGCTTGAGGGTCCCACCTTGAATGTGGAGTGAAAACAATAAATCAATAAGCGTCAAGATATAATTAAAAACAATGTTATAGTTAATTTTAATTGCAGCACAATGGCTTATTCTGTAATTGTTAACACTTTTAGGAGTGAGAATAATAGAAGACCTTTCCACTGTACTGAGGTAGCTCCAGCCGTCATGGCCTCCCACTGCGTACATAGGTCCCTCTAGAACAGCCACACCTGCAGTAACAAGCAGGTGTGAGATCAAACATCTGGATAAAAATCTCCAACAAGCTCTCTGACTTCACACCTTCAGAAAAAGGGCAGTGAATCCAGATTGTGTGGGGGCAACCAAAACTAGGACATTAGATGCAGAGGGGAAGCTGCATGCTGACACATTCAGCTGGGATTAATCCGGCTGAACATCTGTGCTACCAGATGTGTCCGGATCCCCACCTTCTTAGTAATCGATTATTCCGACAATTAAATCAAATAAAAAAAAGTGGCATTCTGCAGATTTTTCATTCATACACCTCCAACTTTTTTCTATAATATTATAAATACATTAAAAGATGCAAATAAACATGTAATTCAATCACTTTTTCAAGTAAGAAAATAAACATTTGACTACCTAAAATGCAATAACATGGCATTCCTTTAGTAAATCTAAAAGAGGGGAAGCTAAAAATATGCCACGTGAGAGGTTTTAGCTGATATATATTTGCACATAGGTGTTTTTATCTTATATGCAAATTGTAAATTTTTTGGGAATTTTTTTTATTAACTACTGCTGTGAATATGCTGAAGGGATTTTTTTTCAGCAAATGGCCCTTTTTGAGTGTTTATATTCCAGTTAATAATTCATCTATTACTAAATTAGTTGACAATTAATTGTTTCAGCCCTAATCTAAAGGTTGCACAGCATTCCTTATGAAATGATTCCCCCAACTGAAGACTCAGGTGCTGTTTGTATTGTTGCAACAGTTAATTGTTTAATAATTTTTGCACAATGCAGATGTGAAGATCTGGTTGGACAGTGACTTTTGACTTCAGTGTTTCACAAAGTAAGAAAGACACTTTTACAATCAGTGCTCAGGGAAATAAAAGAAATAAATATGAATAAAGACTGACAGAAAGACCCTTTTATCAGCTTCTATGACCTCACCTAGGCCGTGTCTGTGTGTGGACATGGGAGGCATGACGCTCCAGGTTTTGCTATGTGGATTGTAGCACTCCACTGTGTTAAGGGTCTTGAGTCCATCTCGGCCTCCGACCACGTAGAGACGGCCGTCGAGGACAGCGACACCAAACTGCAGCCTCCGTCCGCTCATGGTGGCAACCTGTCTCCAAGTGTCCCGACGCAGACAGTACTGCTCGATACTTGTGGCACCTGAGAAAACAAACACACACACAAACAAGTAAGAGAAATAAGTTCCTTGAAATGAAGATTTCAATTATTTTACACTATTTATTCACATGTGACTAGTAAAATCTGTTTTTATTATTTCTTTAAAGGTTGGGGCTTTTCTAGTAGCTTAATGTTGGCCAGCTTTATTCATGTCACAGCAAGTTTTGATGTGTGCTGGGATCATTGCTTTCTTGGGAAACCCAACTGTGTCCATGTTTTACCAAGTGATTTCAAGTGAAAGTGAAACATTTTCATTTTTCTACATTGTGCATTGCGTTTAGTACCACTGGCAGCACCACTACGCTTTATAGTTGGTTGAGTGTTTTGAGGTTTGAAAGTATTAACTTCACAACTCCAAACACATTTCAGGACAGTGTGGATATAAACCTCATCATACAACTTCATAAAACTTTTCTCCAGAAGATATTTGGATGAAAATATTTTGCAGCTGTAAAATTCAATGACGCTTAACGGTGTAAAATTACATTTGAGCTTGTATGTAGAGATATCTAGCCAAAAATTTAGATGCTATTTATATTGATGACAACTAAATGTCAAGTTCTTCAGAGTTGTCTATGGAGACCAATGCAATCTGTTAGATGCACAATCATCCACCTCAGAAAAGCACATTTCTTTCTTAAATACACCAAGTTCTAACCAGATTTAATTTACAACCAGCTGTGAAGGATAGAATTTTTGATTTTTGTATTTTATGGTGGTTTTGATTTGGTCCAGAGTTGCTTGTTTTGTAGGCCATAATGCTTCCTTCACGGAAACAGAGCAGAGATTCATCACCTCAGCATTGTGCAACTGGGTATTTGTGAGTGATTGCTCTACCTTTTGAGGCATCCATGCCACCCACAGCAAACATGGCCCCGACCGTGGCCTTCCGGGGCCGCGTGCGAGGACTCTGCAGCAGGGGCCGGCGCTGCGGCAGCAGGTGATACTTCATCGCCTCCATCAGGAGACGCTGACACTCCACGCTGTCACGGAGGAGAGGGTTGGACTCCAGGTCAGCCAAGAACTGAACATGTGGGAGAAACAAATGCACACATCAACACACAGTATCATGTAACAGATACTGAGGAAACATGTGCAAGGGGGGTTGTAAGGTCGTGTTGGTTGTCATGTTCTCACTGACTGAGGAGGATATGGAAGCTAAAGAAAGCTGTCCTCCCATTGATTCTGGAGATTAGGAGAAACTATCAGCGGCTGCAGCTCTCTGACAAACACACAGATCATCTGACACACATGAGCACTAATCTGTTCTCAGCAACTCATCAGTTCTGTAGTCAATACCCTCATCACACACAAACAGCTAGGGGCAGCAGCTTGAAACCCTACAATTCACCAGGCGGTTTCACAAAATACATCCAGAGGAAATTACTTCCTGTAGAAGCAGGATGGACAGATTCAGGTTCTCCCTGAAGGAAACTATTGAATGATTTACATTTAGATAGGTGTGTGTTTGCGTGTGTGTGTGTTTGCGTGCTAGGAGATGACAGGGAGTAAAACAGTTTCTGGTAACTCTAATATATATTTATGCATAGTTCTTTGCGAAAATACCCATATTCTTTGAGATTATTCCCGACTACAACCATCAGCTGCTGCAATATATTTTGTTTCGATTTTACTTGAGCTACTAACACAAACTATTACAAAGTTGTAATGTAAGATTTTCTTAAATCCTTCAGTGTGACATGGATTTGTTGGAGAACACAACTGTCATAGAAATTACAGCTGCAGGTAATGTCTCTACCAGCCCAGAAAATATAGACAGAAATGTTTCATTCTGTCATAGAAAATAAATGTATTACATGAAAAAAGCTTCTAACACTTATTATTAGATGTAAATTTAAAACACAAGTTGATTATCATTTTAAGCCAGAGTTATCCAGAGCCATATTGGAATGTCCAAAGAGCCACTCGAGTTCCTGGAGCCGCAGGTTGAAGACCCCTGATATAAACCATTCTGCCTCTTTTGTCAACCATTCTGCCTCTTTTGTCAAGAGGTTTTCTTCAAGGGTTTTCCTCTAGTTAGCGCCATACAATTTCTCACCAACAGTGACCAGTTTCTCTGTTCCTGCTAAAGAAAAGCATCTCCTCAGCATGAGGTTGCCACCACCATATATCTCAGTAGGAATAGTGTTTTCCATTTTCTTCAAACGGTGTTTTATATGTAAGTCACAAATTTCAATCTAATTTCATCAGATCTTCCACATTTTTACTCTGCTCTAAACTTCTGGATTTTTCTTCCTGATATTTCTGCTGTTTTCAAGTCTTCATGATGCTGTTTGTTCACTAATGTTTTCTAACAAACCTTCACTGAACAGCTGGAGAATGTATAGATTAAAATACACATAAAAGGACAAAAAACTACTAATTATGTGATTTCTGATGTTAACTGTTAGGTCTGGATTTAATTTAGGGGTATCAGAGTTTAGCACACTATAAATACACACACTACCCATCATGAGTCATTTTCCTCACAATTCAAAGTTTGTGTTCATAATGTGACAAAAAGTCCACAGGGTATGAATAATTTTCCCAAGACGCACTGTATGTGATCAAGATTTTTCCTGCAGCGTTTGCTTTCCTTCTTTGTATCTACGCACACAGAAGAACAGGCTCGCCCCACGTAAATAAACTTGGTCACTGAATAGGAAATTTAATTTCACAGCTAGAAGTGTAGAAGCGCAAAACAAGCATGGTAAATGGATAAGCAGCTTACACGGCAGGGTCAAACCATGCTTCAGCTGCACACAATCACAGAGCGACAAATTACAGTCAGCCCTATTTACTCATCCATCTGCGTGTGACTCTGCGTGTGCGTGTGTGTGTGCCTCAGAAGGACAGATATAGAAAAACATGTTTGTCCTTCTCTCTGGTCATTTATCCATCATGCTGTGAAGGATTGAATGTGGAGGGCGAGATAAGACTGAATCCCGCCGGCGTTCCACCTTCTCCTCCATGGAGTCTCTCTACCTCACAGTATGCAGAGGGAAAAGCTGTGTTGTCCTCCAAAGCGGCTTCCGCATGTAGGAGGCAGAGTGGGCACCATACACTCAAAACAAGCGCACTCAAGCACTAATGCGCAGAGAAACACACATCCCGCAGCTGTGTGCATTTTTCATGCTTTAGGAGTCTCCAATTTTCATCCCAGTCTTGCTTTACAGAAAAAATAAGTCAAAATGAAATCATCCTCAACTTTTGTAATCAAAAGCTGAACATGTTATTAGGAGGAAGGTAGAGGTACATTTTTAAATTAGGAATCCAACATTGAACTATGGAGGTAGATCAATACTTCCCTTATTTAAGAGATCTGGTCTGAAGCTGCACAATATATTGCAAATATATTGACATCACAATATTCTAACATAAGTGTGTGAAACATTTATGTTGCTAAGGACTGTTTAATAATTGTTAATTGATATAACCCAAATTACGTTAACTTGCATTTTACATCCTAATGTCATTTTTTACTTAGTTGGACAGAGTCTCACACCAGTACTGGACGCAAAAGATTTTGCTCAAAATGCTGAAGGTCACAGATTGACGGAAGCGCTGATGAGAACAAGAGGAAATAAGAAACGGCTATAATTTTTACGAGATTTTCTAATATACAGCCCAAGTCTCCATAGCAACAATGTGAACTGAATGTTTTCTGAGACATGCATCCTACCATCACAAATGTAAACCAGTGAAGTTTGCTAAACTACTGTAATTTTATCTGAAACCATGTGCCTTGGTCAGATGAGACCAAAAATAAGATTTTTGCAACAACACTCCAGAGGGGTCCAGGATGAAATGATAATAAAGTGAAAACACATGATTACTGTTAAGCATAGAGGAGGATTTATGATGCCCCCCAGAACATTTGCTGTTGAAGCATCTCTCTGGATAACCCAACCACGTGAAATAAATAAACTTGTACAACTTGTAGTGCTGTCCAACTGACATGAGGAGGCTAGCGTGAGCATTGACAGAAAGGAGGTGGTTAGTGATTTTCTTTTAAATCTACAGTATGAAATGATGATTTGCTAATAAAAATCTACATATTTTAAGAGATTTTAAATATTCTTACTAGGGCTGACTACAGTAGTGGTACATTTATCCTGCTTTCCCCAAACATAACGGCTTGTTTTTGTAGCATGTTTTGGAGCAACCGCTCTACTTTTGCATTTTTTGTGAGCAGTCTCACAAAAAAAAAGAAAGACAAAAATCACACCAACTGCCACACAACAGTTTGGAGCACCAAGCCACAGATGGTTGCCTGAGAAGATTAAATCTAGAGTGTGTCTCTGCATGTATGTGACAGAGGTAACGGAGAGCAGAGATCAGAGGTATTAATCCAAGGAATTGACACCGACTAGATGAGTAATCAAGTGGTAGCCCAGATAGAAAGCTGAATAATTGGTTGATGAGTATCGATCAGGTAGCCTGCGTGAGTTTATACGTCATTTTATTGGCATTTCACAGCTCATGGGGTTGCTGAATGTTAATGCGGTTATTGGTTTGAAATGGTGCTAGGAGAGGGAGGGGCTGTTCGATGTGATGAAGTGCAGAAGGCAGAATGAGCCTGGAGCTCTGTGTCTCTCTTTCTGCTCCAGGACCATTTTGCCACTTTAGTCCTTTGCCATCAATCTTCTCCCTTGATAACATGTTACTGCTACTTGTGGGTTTAGCTGACGGGGGCAAAGTCATCCATCTAATGCACTCGTTCATTATACTTCACATGTGAAAAAGAGCTGGATGTATGAGAAGAGGCAGCTCTGATGAAAAAAAAAAAAATTCAGTATAAAATCTAAGCTTCATCTGCAGTCTTCATACCCACTGATGTTTTCCACATTTTATCGCATCACCACTACAAACTCTAATGTATTTCATTTTGAGTTTATGCATTGATCAATACAAGGGTGTGCCTAATTACAAAGTTGAAGAAAAACAATATGTGGTTTTGAGAAGGTTTAGAAACTAAAAAGTATTTATATGAAAACCTTTCTGTGCTAAGGGAAGACAGTCCGAGAGGATGTAAAAATGGATGCAGCTAAATACAGGGGAAGCCTGGAATTAGGGTTACCAGTCTGTGCAAGAATAGCGGCAGTTCATTTTCAATTAGGACAATGACCATGAATATTCAGGCAGAGCTATGATAGAATAGCTTAGATCAAAACATGTTATTGTGTTTGTTGGGTTCAGGTTTAAACTTTGACTGGGCCATAGTGAAAATCCTTTGGAAAACCTGGAAATATTAGTTCAAAGACACCATTTTCCAAAGAATATTTGGCTAAATTTAAATCTCTAGATGTGGAAAGTTGTTAAAGAGAAATAACTCAAATGACCTGCAGCTATGATTACAGCCAGGTATGGACACTGAAAGGCTAAATAAAATGACATTTATGTACTTCTTATTACTGGTTTGAAAAATCCCAATAACACTCATTAAAGTTTGCAGTTGTAGGTGAAAAATTTAAGGGGTATGAGCACTTGCAAGTATTTCTTCACTGTACAATGAAGAAAAGATGGTTAGAGAAAAGTAAGAGAGATAATTGTTTGGCTGCATGAGTGATATCAGGATTAATTAGGTTTAAAGCAGCTACAGCCTCAGGCAGTGAATGAAGTTCTGCTGAGAATTTCAAGCATTAGTCTCTGCAACAAGAGAAAAGCAGCAAGGACAGACTAAAAACTAAATGTATTCTCACCCACTGGACAAACAAATAGAATCAATCTATAGCAGACATAATTGTTATTGTCCCTCTAACTGCCTGAAGAGGTTAGTGAGATGGGTTGAGAGTGAGGCCATTTGTAAGCAAGAGGAGGTAATGAAAAGGGAGAAGGAAACAAATCTGGTCGCAGAAACATCCTTCAGGTCAGAAGAAAAACTGATTAATTCCTGTTTAATGCATACAAACATGCAATGAAACCCAAAGAGAATAACATGGTCACATTAATCTATGAATTAATAGATTAATATTTTCTAATCATAGATTTTTTTCCAATAAGGATCTGATGTATTTCGGTGGAAACTGAAAATCTATTCATTTACAGACTTGAAACATCCTGAAAGAACATTTCTAAGGTCATGTAGGAACCCTGGATGAATCAATCATTTCATAAAAGCCCCTGATTAAATGCTGACTGTAACCTTTTGAGACATTTCTTGGTACATGTAGTCGATATGGATTTCAAAGCAGGAACCAAGACAAAATAATAATTTATAGAAAAGTTAAATTAGTGTGCATTTCACTGCAGCTGCTTAAAATATTTTTTTACCTTAGACTACTGTACAATATGTAAGGAGGAATTCTTTGCAGCTCTAACCTGTGGCTGCAGCAGCGGCAGTCTGACGTGAGCCAGAAGTGATGGTAGGTGGCGCTGCCGAGTGGCGGGATCGTGACTGACCCAACTCAGCAAAGATGTCACAATGGTTTCTTCATCTGGCACATTGATGTCGTCAGAGGTCAGCAGCTTTTCCATCTCTTCCACTGGAAGGACAAGAAACTCCTGGGCTCCAACGACCTCCAGAAAGTGCTCCTGATGGACGAAGATACAGTCAAGAAAGAAGTGAGTGAAGAAATACTGAAGGTTCCTACTGTTTATGTGAGTAAACCACAAAGATAATAAAGAAAAATAAAAACATTTTTAGCTTTAGACTGAACCTTAGCTTTTCTCCTATCCAAAACATACCCACAAAAAGTGTGTTTAAAGGCATAAAGGAACAAGAAGAAAAGAAAGAAAATAATCAGGACAGGGAAGGTGATTTTTCACAGTCACCATAGCAACTATGAGCTGAAAAACATCTTTTGTGGCAATAATGGCCTGATGTATTGTGAAGTAGAAGCTAATTTGTTATCAGGAGCAAAGTTTCACAGAGGGCGGCTACACAGATGTAACAGCTGTGTGAAACCTAGTGAGCTTCATTATTTTCATTTAAGGTCATCCTTTGTCATACTGAGAGGAGAATCTTTCCCAGTTCATTCATTTCTTGCCATCAATTCACCTACTGTGGGGCTACACAGACCATATGTGCCAAGCGGCTCTGCACCCACCATGGTGTAGGAGTGAGCGGCTCTCTGCAGGTCATGGCAGCCCTGGGCGTCGGCGTAGGAACGGATGCCGAGACAATTAGAGGGGTGGAGCTGCTTGACGAGGAAGGAGCAGCAAGCTTGGACCACAGATGACAACTGCAGCAGGCAGGAGGCCGACAGCAAAGACTCGATGGTGTCCTCCTTCAGCTCGAGACGGCCTACAAGACACTTTTACTGATTAAATTTACTGACAGCTGGGGAGTTTCCTGAGAAGTCCATTTTGTAATGAAAGGTTAAAAATAGGGCAGAACAACCTTTTTGCACCAGATCAAATTTATCATTTTTTTCTTGCTTTCTTTTCTAAAAAAATATATATACATACAAATGACAGAAATATTTCCAAAGTTTGCCTTTTATTTCAATCACTTCGGTGACTGAAATAATCACATTAGGGTTGAGCTATTTAACTATGGGAAAATTGTCATAACATTAACAGAATTAATGCAATTTTACCAGAAAAAAATTACGGGACAAAAGTTGTTTTAACAAGAATAAATTCAAAAATCAAGTGAGTTGTCAAGATCTAAAGTGTGGTTCTTCCTTCAAAATAGGCAGCTGTTTTTTATGATTGTTTCAAAGCCGTGTTAGTGATAAGTATCATCTGCAAAACGCACATCAAAGTATAACTTCACAAGATGCTCAACAGTTCTCATTTAAATTTTTTGCTATTTTTTGTGTTGGAGTTCATATAAAATTACTTCTAATTTCTCCTAATATTCCGACTTTATTCTTGTAATTTAAAAGAAAATATCTTAGCCTCGCCCTCACTCTTGATGTAGAGTTGATCTGAATTCAAAGTCCAAATAAATATTTGATGTGAATCACGCTTGTTAAACAAGATGGCAAATGTTTTTTAATTAATCCATAAAATCGATTTAGTCCAAATTGAACATTTTAAAAACAGAAGTCTGCTATGCACCTGTGTATGCGTATTGAACCAGGACCCACAATGCCTCAGGGTCCACCCCTTCCATCTTCACTTCGTCCTGCTTGGCCTCTCGCACATCGCTGGTGAACATGGCCGCAAAGTAGTCAGACACAGATGAGAGAACCAGTCTGAGGGAGGAGAAAAAGGGCATCAGTCAGAGGAGATAGGCAGCTGTAATTGAGGAACAGACAGATCTGACCTTGATGACAGAATGAATCTGGCGTGAAAGAGAAAAGCTGCAGAACAGAGAGGGAAAGGTCAACCCAGAGACTGTAAGGCGAGGAGACGAGACACAACATGACAAGCCCATAAGCAGAGCTTCTGAAGGCCTTTTGTTTCCAGTATTTTCTACTATAGGGTAGGAATATGATGTCTTACCCAAGTACACATACACCTTGAACTTTTGCACTTTTTGTCTTGTTACAAGACAAAAATGTATCCGATTGGTATTCCATGTATCTAAAAGACCAGCAAAAGGTAGTGCATTTATAGTTTTCAAGTACAGATGTTAGAAACCGAATCTTAGTATTAATGCAACTATGCAGTGAAGGCCTCAGAGGTTTGTTAAAGAACATTGATGAACAAACAGCAACTTGAAAACCGAGGAGCAGAGAACAGCAGACAGGTCAGGGATATATTTAAGGCAAGGATAGGCTCTAAAACAAATCTCCAAAGCAATAAACATTTCAAAGAGACCTGTCCAGTCCACCATCTGAAAATAGAGTACGTCATAAACGCAAACCCACCAGAATACGGTCATCCACCTAAATAACAGGTTCGACAAGAATCAAGGGAACTGCCAAGATGCCCATTGTAACTCTGCTGGAGCTGCACAAATCTGGATCTCAGGCTCACGTCCATTTGTTATAAGTCCCACAAATCTTGTCTTTTATAAAGCCACTGAAAACTACAAGCCTCTCATGGGACATCAACATGTGGAAAAAGTTGCTCTCTGGTCAGATGAGACTGAAGTGAAATTTTTGGCCCTCATTCAAATTGCTATGTATAATGGAAAACAAACCATGCCACCACACTAATCACACCAACCCAACAATGAAACACAGTGATGGCAGCATTAAGCTGTGGGGGATGCTGTGGAGACTTGGAACTGAAAATGCAATGTATATAATTACACTGCGTATAATTATCCATCTTCATGACAATTACACAGTCCTTTATGTTGGTTTTTCCACATAAAATAACAATAAAGTCTGTGGCGGTAATGAAAGAAAATGAGAAAAAGAAAGGGGTGTGAAAACTTTTTCAATGCACTAACTCAGTTTGTCCAATCTGATTTCATTGCTTTAAAAAAATTAAATAAAACACAAGCAAAGCCTTTGATTCCATAAAAATCCAGGGGGACTAGTTAAAGGCTAATTAAGAAATGATGCATTGTTGTGTATTTTACATGTTTGAGCTAAAAACGAGTCCAAAGAAACATGTTTTCTTCCACAAGTTCAAAGTCGGAAAGTGTGCACCACAAACAGGGGTGAAGGACAAGTTAAGTAGAACAGGCCTCAGGGGAATAAGTGCTGTATGAATGAAGAAGAGTTCTGTGCAAAAGAGCGGAAAAATCACACCTGCACCCTCAAGAGGACTCTCAGGCTTTTCAATCCCTTTCTCCCCCTACATTTGAATATTGATCAGCGCATTCCTATGGATGTGAGTACTTATTAAAAAAAGATTATTTGATAATGAAAACAATCATCACCTGCAGAGTTAATGCAGCTTGCTGTGCCTTTACTGCTCATGTTCATGACCGCACACATTTTAGGCTTCATGGAGAGTTGAATATGTGTGCATGCACTGTGTGTGTGTGCATACCCTTGCACATGAAATAATCTCATTACTGAGAGTGACACTGAGACCTTGACAGATAGCCTGAAGCAAGGTGTGTGTGTGTGTGTGTGGTCCAGGTTTGCGCTGTGCAGACAAAGATGTCAAAATACACTTTAGTCAGCAGGTAGTTGCTCAGCCAAAATTTCAGACAGGTGTTTCTGTTCTTCTCTTCCTGACTCACACACTCACAAATACACATTTAATCTTTACGTGGGTCTCTGACTTGCTACGAGCGACACAAGCAGTATACACACATCAGCTGGTTATTTGCACACAAACACAAACACGGGGCACAGCTGATGGCACAGACAGGACGGTCAGACTTTGCGTCACAGTATAGTAAAAGAAAACAGATGAAACAAAATGGCAGAGAGAGGAGAGCAGGAAACAGGCGAGCTGACTTCAGGAAAGGAGGGCAAGAACTGAAAACTGACATTTTGTCTGTGTTTCCCCCCTGCACCAAACCGCACATTCACACTCAAACAGGGAAGGGAACAAAAAAACACAACAAGCAAGTCATGAGGGACTGACTTGAATCTTGTGACTTTTCTCGCTGCATGTACTGAAATATGTACGTTTACAGGAAGGGAAGCTGTTTGTCATGATGACTGGCATGGCTCAAGGTATCGCAATATGTGAGCCTTTCTGGCAGTCCACTGAACTGCCAATTTGATCCAGATTAAAACTAATCTACTGCAGAGCCACATTTGAGGGTAATCCTTCAACAGCTAACAGATAAATAATCATAAATCTACAAAATGTACTTCTGCTAAATCAGTCAGCTGTCTTTGTTAAATTAGAGAGCAGCAGTGAACCAAAAAGTTGATCTAAGCAAGCAAGGTTTCAAAACCATACTCTTTATGTGTTAAATGATTGTTTATTTCTGTAAAGACAAAATACACAATAATCTTGAAAGAAATGGTGTGAAGGTATTCCTAATGAAAGTGAGGCACGTCCTGTTCTGATCCCAGTTATCAACTTGGTGTCCGGATTAAAGCAAAAAAAAGAAAAAAAAAAAGATCGGGATTAGACTCCCTGATCGAGACTCCACTCCCTTGCCACAACCCCAGGAAGCAATGTAGACATTATTGAAAAGTCTGACTAACTTTCATGTGCACAGCAGGGAAATCTTTTTTAAAGCCCATGCATATAACAAATCTGCATTCTTCCTAAAAACCCACAAGTTATTCGCAGTTTGTGATGATGATGCTGACAGTGAAAGAGAGACTGCATTGGCTGCTGTGGTCTCTGTTTTGTCTGTGTTTTATTGCTTTCCATGCATTGTGCTCCAATATCCCCTGCTGTCTATGAGAGAGCAGGTGAAACATTAGCCATTAAAGTATATGATGCTCAAAAGGAAACGAGAAGTTTACTCAACAGGAGAAAGGTTTTTAGTATGAGCTTTGTCCACACACAATTTGTTGAAACTGCCTAAAATATGCTGAATCCAGTTGTTAATGAGTCATAACAAAACAAAGTGGAAACATGCTAATGTTAGTCTAGCACTTCAGCAGACAGTTGGGTTATAACATTTAACGTCATAACTAAAGAATGCGTAATATACAATGTAATTTTGGTTTTCATTGGTACTTATAATGAGCGCTGAAGGTTCAACACTGAGCTGAACACGCATAGAAAAATCTCACAATTGCATTTATTTTTCTTTACCTGTGGACAATCTTTGTATTTTTGCATGTTGTATTGACACAAAATAAGTTTTAATGTGCACATACATTGAATTAATGACTAAACAAACACCCTTTGGAAAAGATGTCCAATTTCTGAATTCTTACTCAGAAACATAGCAGAGAGTGTAGATATCTCACCAACATCTTCAGAGACATAAACACACTCTTTCACAAACACCATTAGAGCATGGGTCTTTGTCACCATCTGTGCCTGGAGGACATAATTAAATGAGGCAGAGGCAGAGACAGAGAAAGGTGCTGTTCCTGCTGGTGAAGGAGTTCTTTTGGACCTGCTGTTACATCAGTGGCCAAAGGCCCTGGGAGCTACAGAGACAGCAGAGGGATACGGACCAGGAGCATTTGTGTATATATGGTGACTGTTGCATGACTCAGCTGACTTTTATAGACTCGGTGTGGAGCTAAAACGGGAGTTCTTAAGAGCATGACTATGCTCCTGCAGCCGGTCAAAAGCCTTCTTTAGTCTTTTCTGTGATTTCTGTATGTATGTTTGCTTGTGTGCCGATACACTGTTTCTAGACGTTACATACAATCCATTCATACCCTATGATAGTACCTTTTGAACTTATTTTTAGATTTTGTCATGTTACAAACATTAGGGGTTTACACTAAAATAATATGGGGCATAAATATGAAGTGGAAGGAAAAGGACAAAACATTTGCCATTTCCTTTTCATTACTTGGTATAATCCACTTTTCACTGAAATTACAGCTGCAAGTCTTGTTTCTACTGACTTTGAACATTCAGAGGCTTAATTTTAACATCAAATATCAATAAAATGCACTGAATTTGTAGCTGCAAAGCACAAAAGTTCAAAGGTCTAAAACATTTTGCATGGCGCTGTATCAACTACTTTTTATGTAAGAAAGGTTTCCTTGAAAATAGCTAATATTTACTTTGTGTTTTATACCTTTCTGATAAAAAATATTAACCTTAATCTCTCTACTGTGTAAACAACACTCTTCGAACAAAAATAGATACCTGTGTGCAGGTATCCGTCGGTCTCCAGCCACCAGAATGACATCACACAGCTGCCTCGTCCTCAGGTAGCCCTCCATCTTGCGGAAGGTGACATCAGCATGAGATAAAGCGGTAAACATGGACTCCTCCGGACAGGTGCATGGCTCCATGGACACGCATGAGGAGAGGGTTGCGCTGCTGTTAGACGTCCTGTGGGCACACATGCAAGCAAAGAAAAAATATTAAAAGTAAAACTAGCACAAAAAGCAACAAATAAAATGAAACAAAATTGGATGAGTTTTTTGCTGATTCTACTTTGTTTGAGAACCAAACAGCAGAGTGGAGGGATCCACGCCAGCTGGTCTGTGGCCTTGAGGTCAACGCATTTTCCTTTGCATCATTTCCTCACATGTAGTCACTCTTCTGCAGGCTTACCATATGTTGCCAGGAGCATACAAAGCTTTTTAATGGTCCAATTACCAGCTGTAAATGGCCAGATAAATTCAGCCCACTTAGAAAGAGAACGTGACAATTAATTCACTGCAGGAGCTGAGCCCATAGGATATGATGTGATTTACTCTACCCGTTCCCTTGCATCTATTCCAACAAAAGCTTTTCTACCCAGAGACCTCATTTTCAAATTCTAGGAACAGTTTTATTTTCTGATCAGAAGCTGAGCAGGCATGGGTGTTTGACTGCACAATACTGCAGTAACCCTGTGAAATATCAGCCATGGTGGCTTTTAAGAGCAACATAAGCCAAGCTGTGCTTCAGTTTGAAATTCAACAGGCAAAGAGAAAGGACAGACCCTGAAGCATAAAAATACCCACCAAAAAATCCCGACATAAGGGACAAAACAATTTCAGCAACACAGTTAGGAGAGTAATGACACTCTGGCACATCTGAAGAGTACAAGTATGAATCTGATTATAGCCCTGGATGTTGGAAATGACTGAGTCACATGCTGCAATTTGCTCCTAGGATGAAACAAAAAAGGGTATCAATGGAGAGATATAGAAATCAAGTCTTAAAAAAATCCTTCAAACATGCATGTGTACTATATAGCGGTTACATTGGTTATATTTTTTTTATGTGTAAAAAATTCACACATTTGCAATTCTATTAAAAATATCAAATATCTCTACTTACTTATTATTTATTGTTTTAAATGTAGTTTCCTTCGTAATTAATAACAGATTTCTATGAGCCATTACTTCTCTGGATAAAATTACCTTCACTGTGAAAGAAAACAAATTGTCTGACGAACCCTTAAATTACCCCCAGCCTCTGTTGATGCTCTCAGCTCGGTAGAAGCGACATGTTGAGTTTCTGCTGCAGGATTTATACGTTTTCCTTCGTAACTAGCTCTGTCTGTTTACATAAGTCCAGGAACTTACCAAATGGTATGTTGGCTGTTCATCATAGCAACTACCATTTACTTCAAATCATATGAATACACAAAATTAGGCTCATGATAAAAAGTAGGTCCGCAAACCTGTCTCAGTTATACCAGTACTGTCAAAATTTGAGCACGGTGTTGTGTCTAAATGTCATACAGTGCCAAAGGCTGTTCCACCAAATACTAATAACATCTATATGAACTTTTGACTTAGATTAAGAAAATAATCAAAAACAAATCTTAAATAATTCTCTTATTTTGGTATTTAGCAACCAGAAATAATTTTGGTAATCCTAACGTAACTAACCTAAAACAGGAAACATAGACTGATTTTATGTTCAGTTATACAAAAGAGTAACATAAATAATGCTGCTTTTGAATTATCAGTGCCTCATATTAATGCAACATTTTACACCACCATTAATAAAAAAAACTGAGTGAATATGGTGAGCACAGGGGATATTTATTACTTGAGCAGGCTGATGTGTGTTTTGTTCCGACTCTGGCTCTGTCTGCTCTGTGTCCTGTCTCCACTTCTCCAGCTAATCTCATCATTCACTCACTTCATTCCACCTCATATCTTCATCCATCCATTTCCCCTCTTCCCACATCCACAACAAACCCTTTGAGGATGTATTCTGGCTCGCTCTCCTACCCTCAAGTGTGTGAGTCTGTGTGTGCATGTGGTTTTAAAAGTGTGTATGTAGATGAATGGCGTGGCTAAATACTGCCAGAGGGGGTGGCTTTGAAGTGGGGGAACACTGCCTTCCAGTCCCCTTAGCAGAGTCTGGCAGCCACTCAACATGGACAGAGAGGGGAAGGACATGGAGGGGGGAAAAGGAGAAAACAGAGACCGTCTCACCACACAGTCGGATTTGTTTTAAACTCCTGCTGATGGAAAGGTTACTCACCTCTGCAGTCATTCAGAGTCTCCTTTTGTTCCCCTGTCCTTGTTATAAACGTGCATATGCATGTCCAACCACATTATAGGAGGGGATAAAGGAGGGCAAATGAATAGCTAATGGTGGGCGGAGATGAACACAGGACAGAAGGAGAGAGATGATAAGTAAATGAGGCTCACGGACAATAAATGGGGGTGAATGCTTGGTGTGGTTTGAAACACGGAGGAGAAAGATGAGCTATCAGAATACCCTGGGATTCTGTGCATGTTCCTTCCCATGATCCCATTTGGGATTCTGCCACCCGGGTTTCTGGGCTATCACGTCAAACACAGATGCCCTCTGTGGGAAGTGATAAATTGCATTCACAGGGGGCATTAAAATATAAACAAAAAAACAAAAACACTCTCATTGGATACACATGTATGAACCAAAAACGAATGGCTTTGTTGGTATGGCAACCATAAATGTGCGGGCATGCAGCTGTATGCATGTGGATGCAACATGGATGCTCCACATCAGATGAAACTGTGTGTGTATAAATGTGTGTTTGTGATGCTTTGATGCATTTTTCTCCTCTGAGCTTTGCTCGACACAGACAGTGATTCACCAAGATAAAACAATAAACCCTACCTAAAAAAACTGGAGATCTCTTAACTGACAGAAAGATAGATTAACAGTGACAAGACAGAGACTTAAAATAAAAAGCATTAGATGTTCACATTTTTAAAAATGCATCAATGTTCGCTCCCACTGAAAAGCTCTTTGAAACAGTGTATGTCACATTGTGTGCATGTACGTATGTGGATGGTGAACTATGAACCATTTATATTTTCTGATGTGTGGTAGGAGGTTTGTGAATGTATAGAAAATTCAATACACCAGAAATGCTTCATTTCTCTTTACCTCAGGATATTTGCGGCTTCATTTTGTCTAAATTCAAGGACACCACAGTTTTAGGTGAAATGAATTGTTTTGTTTACAAATGTCCATGGTAACAGTTAATTAAACGTCATTCCACACTCTCATCCCCATCCTACCTGCAGGAGCTGGATCTGCACACCAGTGTTATGTAGAATCACAGCAATAATAAAAAAAAAAGAAGTGTAAAAATGATGGTAATTTAAAGTTTTATTGTATTTACTGAATTGGATAAGGAGAATAATTGATTTTTCATTATGTGACATATCATCAATCACTCATGAGCTGATCAAGGAAAATTCAGCCATTCCAATTTCTAAGGAAGCCTGCACAGATTTGACTAATATATCATCACTGCAGTGTTTCTGTGGAGGCAGCACATCGTTTTCTTTGCAAGAAACTGGAATGCAATATATTTGTTGGTTATTATATTCCACATTTTACACCTTGCATTTAAACCTAAGAGGTGCTTCAAAAGGCATTTGTTTTTAAATGTTTCTGTCCAAATGTTGCCATACACCACAGGTGCTGCTAAATTGAAGGGCTGTTTCAGTGTATGGACTACATTAGACATCTTTAGTTAAAAATAGTACACATTTAGACCAGTCACACTATGACTGTAAGTCATATTTTATCAGTCTTTATACCAGGAGTCACCGATATGGTGGTCCTGAGATCATATGAGTACCCCGCAGAGCTGTTCCAAAATTAAATAAATTGTTCATCTTTAAGTGACATAATTAAAAGTAAACTATGTGCATCAATTCCCTAGCCCTTGTATCACCTAGTATGTACGAAGTAGCTCTCAGTTGCAAAAAGGTTGGTGACACTTTAGTATATCAGAGGTCTCTGAGCAGTCCTGAGTGAACTATCAAATACAGACAAACAAACATAATTAAAATTGCAAATATTAATTAGATGTTCTGAAAGTTTGCATTTCACTCAAAGAGACTAAACGTTGAAATTGTGTCTGGCCATCTGTTTGCTTGTCAGATCAATTTTATTTAGTTCTTTATGTTTCTGATGAGTTACATAAAGTTTTTCTCTTTTTTTGCAAAATAGACTGTCAGGGGAGTATGTTTGGTTTGTGCAGGAAGGGATGGACATGGAGGACCCTCTCCCATGTCTCAATTTATACAAGAACCGCCAGGGATCATTAGAATAAGTACATTAGATTGTCTTCACTTGTCAAAACCTTTTGCCTAAGTTTTTCTTCTTAAGTCTAACAAAAATGGCTTAGAGTATAACAAAGTTTTTAACTTTAAAAAGTGTTTGGAAACTTCTTTTTGGGGGGAGAAATAAAAGCAACCCTCTCATCCCCATCCTACCTGCAGGAGCTGGAGTCAGTTTCCGGGTGGTTGTTCTCCTCGGTCCCCGCCGCTCCCGCCGAAGCCGCCGCCGGCTCCACCTCATTCTCAACCCCAGCAGGAGCCGAAGCCTCAACTACCAGCTGGGGCAACGGGGCCTCGCCGGGGGGCTCCATGTTTGTCACCGGACGAGCGCGGCGACGAGGCGGTGGGGAAATCCAGGAGAGCGCCGCGGCGGAGCTTCTGCACTCTGGCTGGCTGAGGGAGCGGGTACAGGAGTTCCCCGTGGCTCCAGTAGCTCCAGCCGGACCTCCCCGACTCCCCGCTGGATCAGCAAACTTTCTACCGCTGCCGTTACACAGGTTAGACCCGGCGCTCCCACTGGCCACCAGCCCGCTGTGACAGCCCACGCTCGGGTTAACGCTAGATGAATTTAAGTTGCTGCAGCCGCTAATAGAGGGACCGTCCGCTGCGCTGCCTCCGGTTCTCCTCGCGCTGAAGTAGTCTCCGAGTGGCGGGGAGGGAGGCGGAGGAACCGCGGGGTGACCGAACCACCTCCATCGGATCCGGAGGATCTGTTTCACATCGAACTCCTTCCGCGAGGAAGAGCCCGAGCCACTGTTCGACATTCCAGGGCTCGGCTCGAGGAAATGGCGGGGACGATCCCGTGCCACTTTACCGTAAAAGCTGCACGCTGCTCCTCACGCGCGTCTCTCTTGGCAACCGCACGCCCGTTAACCGCGACTGAAGGGCGCGAGCTGAGAGTTGAGTGTAAAGAGCAGAGAGAGAGAGAGAGCCACGGAGCTACTCGGAGCTTCCTCCACATTTCCATCTCAAAATCACACATTTCCAAAGTTCTCTGTATGTATTTTCTCTCCATATCTCAACCTTTTTCTCATAGTTTTAGTGAATAACTGACAACTTGGATTTAAGGCATATATTTATCAAATTTTGGTGTAGAATATTGAACCAACAAAAGCTAAGGATGGATTGGATAAACACATTTAGAGAATTAATTGTTTATTAAATTCTGTAAACACATTTGCCTCCATATTATATTCCCATTTTCATTCATTT
The DNA here is from genome assembly GCA_903066825.1 of Alfaro cultratus. NCBI lineage: Eukaryota > Metazoa > Chordata > Actinopteri > Cyprinodontiformes > Poeciliidae > Alfaro > Alfaro cultratus. Next base: position 15,266 of record CAEFZX010026348.1, on the reverse strand, counting down.
CCATACAGGAAGAGTTGGCAACTTGGATGAATGCACAATATTAGAAAATCATATAGCTAAATATTGCGATGACTTTCTGTTGCAATACATCCACATTGTGGATCCTTTCTCTTTTTCAACCCTGCTTCTATAAAAATGGTCTTTGCATCTTGGGCTCTGCCATCTCAGTCAGGCGTCGACATTCAGTTCCACTCAACAAGATACAAATACCACAGGCAAATTTTGAATTCATGACACTTTAAATATCAGCTAATGTTCTGAAGATGATTGTCACCATCTGTGGCAAAATTCATCATGGATTTCGGGATTCAAACTGTGGCTCAAATGTGCAAAGTTGAGCCCCTTCCACCTCAAATGCAGGGTCTATTTTGAAATCTGTCAAAAGTCACTTATCTGCCATGGTGTTTGCCAACAGCAGCTGACCAGCTCAATTCTTGAAGCTCTCTTATGCTACCAACCCAAAATACACACTGTAAAAAACAGTAGGGGATGTTTCAGTTCTGTTCACTATTTTATTCACCTTGACAAAACAAGTCTATTTGGAAAAAAAAACTATCTTAGTCCAGATCTACCCTTTTGTTTTGAGATGTTTTAGCTACATTTTATTAGGAAGTAAAAGGTTCTGTCTTGAACCCAGCTCCTCTGGTCAGCCATATGAAGAATACATGGAGACTATTGTCACATGTAGATCACACTCTGTACTAACCAGAATTTTTTTTAGCTCCTTCAGTGTTACTGTCAGGCACTTGGCATCCTTCCTGATGAGTTTCCATCTTGTCTTTTTATAAGTAACAGAGAAACATAATTCAAAACGTTTTCCAATCAAAGTTGAATGTCTTAACTGTGACATGAAATACATACAACGCGATGGATTATTTAGTACCCCTCTTCTTATTGATCCCTTTGTAGAATGAGATAATTTTCACGTTTAGTAGCTTCTCTGGAAACTGGGTTTAGGATGAAATAGTAAAAAAATATATTCTACTCAAATTTATTTCAAATTAATTACTTTTGGTAGGTGTTTACTCATTAGGGCTGAATGTATTTGAATCAACAGTGTATTAGTATGAAGGGGTTAATTTTGCTAATCTTTTAGTTATCACAAACACAAGATATATTTCATGTTCTGAAATTATTTATCTTTCTGAGCATAATAGCATTATTATGTTATGTCAATAATTTTATAAAAAGCTCATAAATATAAAGAGCTGAAGGAAGCATCCGCTTTCATTCCCACCCTTCATGTCCTCTCCTCTTTACACGTCTTGTTCCTCCTCTTGTTCCTAAGCAATCTGTTGCAAAAAGCTGCAATTTCAAACTCTGCTTTCACCAGATACTGCAATCAGAGCACAGCCACTTTCATGTCACCGGAGTGTCCTTCAGGATAAAATTTCATTTGAGTTTCAGCCACCATCGAACATGTACTCTCAAAGCTTTTACACCAACTGCCTTTTCTCAGAGACTTCACAAACCATTACTCTTCACCATCCATTACTACTCTTCCTCACCATTTCTTCCCCTTCCCAGTCTTCATCGGCAATGCAGCAGCTTTACATAGGAAATAAATGATCAGAGACCAGTGTTTCCTGTGGGAGTCACTACATCCAGACACCTAAGGGCATCCAGACCAGAACACCGTCTCCCCTTTCCGCAGTAACCTCTGGACAAGCAGAAAACCCGCTGCAGGCCCAGAGACGGAAGACGTCGTGTTCTGGACTGAGTCCTACAAATGGGGCGGCAGAAATGCTTCAGAAACCCCACTCTGGCAAAAATCAATAAGTCAAACAGCCGAGGTCAGATTGTGAATTACACAGATGGGAGCTGTGTTTCTCATAAATTGCCCTTGCAGACTCAGGTTTGGCAGACTGAAAGGAGCAGTTGAATAGGGTCAACTCAACCGGCCGCTTTTGTTTGCCAGAGTCTGAGGAACAGGGCCATTGCTTGGTTTCAGTATGTTCTTGTTATTCGGACCACCCTGCTATTTTAAGAAATCAATACCACAGACTCAATATATAAACAGCAGAATCACAGGCACCAACAAATGAAAAGCTCAGAGGAAGCAAAGAATCAGTTCTTCTGAGGATTCTGGCATAGGATTTTAGTTTGACATTTCCAGATGTTGTGGACTTTTGAATTTTTTTAAAACTCCAAACTACAAAAAGATCCTAACACACAAATATTTCAGAGGAAAAACAAAGTTTTTAGTCTGACAACCACTCCAGGTGAGTCCTTGTGTTATCATTTAATCTCTAACTTAAGTTATGGGAGACTTTTTTTCAAAGCAGATTATGAGTAAATACTACTACTCTAAATTACCAATTATCAGAGTGGATATGAAGAGTCCCAAAGTGGTATTGTGTAAGCGAGAATTGTATAAGCTCTTTGAATTTTGTCTGTTACATGCACTCTTGTGACAAAACTTAATGTGCTGAATAAGACGATCATTTTGGGTGGAGGGAAGGCAATTTTGTGTTACTGCGCATTTCTAAGTAGTCGTTTACTGCAGAGTATTTTCCACACTGTCATGTAAAATACACTCCCACTGAAATAAACAAGCTACATATACTGCTAGAAAATGTTATTAAATGAACTGAGTAGAAATTCGGCACATTGTTGTATCTGTTTACAGGCATCAATCATTTGCTGCCATGTAGCAGCCGCTGTTCTTCACTGCAAATAATCTTCTTGCACATCCCTGCAGTGATTTGGTTCCTCTCCTCTTGTGAGAAGATTGGGGAAAGAGGTCTTTGATGTTGCCAAGCTTCCTCTGCATCACTTTGGTCTTTTTTAGCTCCCTCAGATTCTCAAAGGATTTGTCTGCTCTTCGGCAGGATGCTTCTCATCGCTGGTCCTGAAGAACTAAATTATTAATTTGTTTACTTGTCATGCACATTGATTTTAATGACTTTATTCTTGTCTGAGTATAAATTTTGCATTGGCCTCGATCCATTCTCATTCCCCGAGATGGGTTCTCGGAAATGAAAATGGATTCTACATTTCATTTATGTGCTGCTGATTGTAAACGCCCCTGTATTAAAGAGTTATCCTGAAAACCTGCTATTGAGCACTGCAAATTAACCAGAGCATTTTTGCAATACTCATTACAAAAATGTCATCCCACTGTGGGGAATTTGGGAACATTGCTCCTAGGGGACGGATGAAGCTATGGGCTATTTACCTTCAGCCCACTTCTGTTTGAAACAATCATTGGTCACTTGGCAGGAGCCCTCATACAGCTGCCTGTGTTATTAGTGTCCTGTCCGGGGTGGTCCAAGTCAATCACTCAAAACGTTTCTGTGCACTTTTATGACTCTAGAGCACAAACAGGCACAAAAACACTATAAGTTATCCTGTTAACTGAAGACTCCATTTATTCCTCACACATTTGCTCATTCAAGCATGAACACAATGGCACACAAACAAATCAGTTTGTCACAAACTTTTTCACATTTTGTCACATTACCACCACAGACTTCACTGTGTTTTATTGAACTCTTTTGGGAGAGTGGCAAGTTGAACATATACATGTGCAGTAGCTCTAGATTAGCTGCACAGCACAGGTGTAGGACAGGACAGCTATTAGAGATGCACTCCGAAATTCTGACTTTCATGGAGGAATGAGAAGAATACATCCACTGTTGATAAATGTTATAAGAAATCTAATTTAAAGTTTGCCTAAAGCCTCGGTTTAGGCAAACCGAGGCTTTAGGCTTGTCTCAGTTGATAATGAGAGGATGAGGCCTGAAAAAGACTTAAGACTGGGGTGAAAGTTCACCTTCCAGCAGTTCAACAACTCTAAACATACAGCCAGAGATACAATGTAAATCTATGTCTTAAAATGGCTTAGTCAAAGTTCAGATCTGAATTGAGATGCATATCTGTGGTAAGATTTAGAAACATCTGTTCCAGACTTGCTCCATCCAATCTGTCTGGGTGTAAAATTCAGTCTCTACGTGTATAAATCTAGTAGAGACATAACCCAACAGATCTATCAATACTTCAACCCACTGAAGTATTGATAAAGGGGAGCTGGAGACTGTTTTCATGTTTTTATTTTGTACATTTATGAAAACCCTCTGTACTGTTTTTTCTCCTTCAAAATAACATTCAATTATGAGTTGGTCTATCCCATAAAATCCCAATAAAACACAAGGATTGTGCTTGAAATGTGACAAAATTTTAATCAGTTCCAGTGGTAAGTATTTTTGCAAGACACTGCAACTGCCTTCAGTCCTCTTCCTGCACACTTTGCACTCTATAAACATTCACCTACACACTTTGAAGCCCACATAATCACCAACACTGAGCCAAATAAAAACAAAATGCCCATCACCTGGGAAAAGCTGCCATAAAAAGATTTTATGGGACCAGCACATGGGCTATTTTCTGTCTGGCCCTGTTGTGATGCTCAACCCATCTCTCGTGACCCATTGTCATCCTCTGCTGTCCTTCATCCAATGCCTCTCTATTTTACTTCTCTTTTCTCCCCTTTTCTTTTCCATGGATTATTTTCTCATTTTAAAGCCTCCCTTTTCTCACCACCTTTCTCTTTGCTTTTGTCCTCAGTCTCCTTCCTAACCTCAATTTCCTGCTCCCCATCCTCGCTATTATACTGTGACACACAAAGGAACAAGTGCATTTATGCGAATGTATATGTGATTGTCGAACTTGCTGCTCCTTTTCTGAAGTCTCAACCCCACAAAAACCGTAGTTCTATAATGATGAATCGATCTGACCAAATGGGTGAGCTGTGCCTTTAACATACCTTCAGTGTGTGCATGCACAGAACAAAAAAAGCACTTTAACAGTCAAGTCACAGAGCCTGCAGCTCATTCAGACCACATACTCACCCACATTTTGTTTGTGTAACCGTCAGGTAGTCCATCCTTGAGATTTAAAGCAGGCTCAGACTGGCCAAGCAAATAATTACCTCTCAACATTGAGCCACACTATTATAGCCCCCACATGACACATGAAGGAGCAACAGACAAAACCCTCACAAGAAAGTGAGATTATAGATAAATCAATCAAATATTATTATTTCTATTTAATTTGAGTACTAAATACCCCAACTTCAATAGAGTTTTCTCTCTGTCAGAATAATGGCAGCGATAATACTTTATAGTATTTTTTAAAATTAGATTATTTTGTCTCTGATAGGATTGCTTTTCAAACAGATTTTCTTTAATTGACAGATGTAGAAAAACTAGCTAGTTAATTAACAGCTAAGCTAGCTTCACTTGTTAACTGTGTTCTATGACTTTGTATTTTTGTGTTTTTATGATGTAAAGCACCTTGAACCCCCTTGTTGCTGAAATGTACTATACAAATAAACTTGACTTGTCATACATGGGTCAAATATTTTCTGTATCCTTCCTCAACATTTTCACAATATGGCCCATAAATTGCTAAATTTCTGGGCCATTTCTCCAAACAAAACTGGAATAACTCACTGCTATTCCAATAATTGACTTATTAGTCAATTATTATCGTATGTCCTAAATTTCTGGCTAATATCTTGAGGTGTGTTTTCAGTGTCGTCATATAATTATTCCTGATAATGTAATTTAATTTGGTGAAGTGCACCAGTCCCTCCTGTAACAAAACAACTTCACAATATAATGCTTCCAGCTTAGAACTTCATGCAGGATGGAGTTATCAGGCTTCTGAACTTCCCTCTTTCTTCTTTAAATGTAATAATTTTATCTTAATCAGTGAGCAAAATATGACTTCAGAAAATTAAGGGTTTTGTCCCAAATGCATCTGAAAACCAACTTTATGTTGTTTTCGGAGTAATGGCTTCTTCTTCTCTGAGTGGCCTTTCAGCCCATTTTGGTACAGAACTTGCTTGTGGATAATGACATTCACTCTCTTAGCTTCAGTCAGCCATTTTACAAGATTTTTTGCTTTTCTTCTGGGGTAAGTACATACGTTTGACATCAAAAACCTTGATCTCTGGAACACAGAACCTGTCTGTTTCCTGAACTGACACATAGAGAACATTTTGGTGATAACCTGATCTAAAACAGGAAAACACTAGCCTGATTTAATGTCAGCTGACCGAGCAAAGATTACATGTCTTTTTATGCAGTGTATTCAAATATCTTTTTTCAACTGTGTGTTACTGGATTCTCTTTGCATCAACCAAACAGCCATCAAAACAAATCCCCACTGAAAACCCAATTAATCAAGTACCAAGGCACGTTTTTCTTGCCACACCAACATCCCAACCTTAGCATGTTTTTACCTTAGCATGGTGAACACTTATTTGATATTCATTCATTCATTCATTCATTCATTCATTCATTCATTCATTCATTCATTCATTCATTCATTCATTCATTCATCAGTTCTATTAAAGACACAAATAGGTCCACAAAAAGATAATTTAAGAAAATTAAAAAAAGAAACAATTACATAAAAAGATAATAATCACATATACAAGTCACTGATTTACAGAAAAGATATGATTAATCTTTCTGCCTTTGTCTAGAACATTTGTCCCTCTCAAAAATGAGCACAGTTTTTCATCTTCAAATTGGCATCCATGTCAAAAACCAACTACTTTCAACAAGAAAGTTATGAGGACAGGAAAAAAAATGGTCCTCTCGGGCATATAAGCAAAGCATATGTGCATTTCCTCAGGGAATGCAGAGTCAGACTTGATTATAAGCCAGACCACCTTCAGCTGCTAATTTCTCTCTTATCCCTCCATCGCATCAGTAAATAGTGAAACCACACAAATCAAAGAAAGCCTTCGATGAGATCTGTGTGTGAGTGTGTATTTGTCTTCATCTGCATTCAGGCAGAGTGAGTGGGTTTAAGCTCCAAAAGGATTGTGAAGTCTCCTTTCCCCTAAGAGTAACTAATAGTAGAGATGAAAAAAATAAGAATGGATTTTTTAATTGAATCTTCTCCACCTTTCGTCTCCTGTCTGTCATCAAACACAGTGCAAGCAGCAGCCAACCCAAAAAGCAGGATTAATTAAACTCCTTCCTATTGCTCACCCCTTTCTGTTCTGTTTACATCCAATTTTGTTACATCCCATCCATTTTACTTTTTCCCCTTCTCTATCATTTTGTCTTATTTTGTACAGTTTATGTCTAATAAAAGGTAGTGAATGAAGATCACTTTAAGTGGCAGCACAAAAAAAGACAGAAGGAGTGGAGACATGGAGACTTTATATATTTCACTCTTATTGTGACTTTCTATTGACTTCCATTCATTTTAGTAAATGTTTTTATTCCTACCACCAACCAGAACATTACCAGTATATCTCTAACCCTAATTTGAAACCTAAATTAATCCACACCATACCTTTACCTCTCATCCTAATATATAGGGGTTTGTCTCATTAGGGCCAGGCTTTGGTTCCTATAAGGACTATATAGGAGGTTAGTGAATTTACCAGAAAAGGTCCTAAATGGCTGACATAAACGAGTACATGCAGGCAGGCTGGCACTCACACAAACACACGCAGTCTTTATTTGATCTTGTATCAGAGCTGAGGCCTCCCTCTGCACCCAACCACAGCTTGATACACCTTTACTGCCATGTTTTATTAACACAAATGCAAAGCAGAAAAGTCTCAGGGTGCATGTCTTTAAATGGAGGCCAAAATCCACTCACACACACACACACACTACACTCTTTGTGCTACCCGAGTGTGAACCAAACTGTCCAATTACATTGATCCATGCTTTCTTTTCAGAGAAAATGGCTTCTTTCTTCTTCCTTTAAGCACATCACCTGGGTATATACCCACACTCATACACATGCATTCCCGCATACACGGACACACCATAATGACTCGGGTCTGGCTTGCCTGCTCTGGTTCCCCTCTAATTGCCTGAGAGGATGGAGGAGCTGACAGCAGGGAGGGAAAATAAAAATGGCCAAATGTAACCACATTTGTAAAGGAGAGCATCCGTAGGGCAGCTCTAAAGCAAGAGAAGGTGAAGGATGATAATGATGATGAGGTGATGATGAGGATGAAGCTAGCAGCAGTGAAAAACAGACATTCGAATCCCTAATTTAGAAAAAGCTAAACTCTGCTCCATGTAACTTCTCTGTGAAGCTCTGGGCCTTGGTAGATGTTGCTATTTTTAAATTTTTTTTAATGCGTTTTTCTTCCTCTGCAGGCACCTGTTAAGGTACAGCATTTATTCCAAAATAAATTTGTCACAATCCAATCCCATGTATAACTAGTCATGCCTTTTGATTTTTCTTTTTAACATTTTGTCAAATTACAACCACAACATTTCCACCTATTGTTTGGGGATTTTTTGTGACACACAAAGCAGAGCCTGATTGTGAAGTAGAAAGAAACTGATACTTTTTTTTTTTTTTTTTAGTTTTTTTCTTTTGCAAAAGAAAAATCGGAAATTGTTGTGTGTATTCTTAGAACCAGACTTTGTTGAATGTTGCAGCTGCAAATGTTTTGTACTGTCTGATAGTTTGCATTTCTAGACACTGAACAGCACATTGCTCCAGCTCCAGCTGTGTGATGGAAATACAGAGATCAGTACACAACAGATCTATTTTCTAGAGACTGAATTACATATGTTTGGGTTCTATTTACTAATTAGATTATTTATAAAAGCCATTGTTACACTGGCTTTTATTTAGAGGTTTCAAAATAAGAGGGTTGAATAAATACAAAGAAATTTTTAGATTTAAAAATTTTAAAAATCATGTACTGTTTGCCAGTAATGTTTCCAATATAATGTGTATATTCAGATTGTCATCTATGAATACTTAATTCAATTCAGCTCTGAATTTGCCTTTAGCATCACATGAATGTAAGAGTAAGTACTTTAAGTCCCATGCCCTAACCATACAAACTAATAGATTAAATAAAAAAAATTGTACTCTGGGAAATACTCCACAGATGAATAGAAAAGCTGCATCCTGTTCTACCTTTATTTTAGACAATTGCACAGACAAGTCAAGCTGAAACAACAGCACAGATGCTGCCTTAGCTTCCATGACTAAACACTTTTTCAGCTAATGTGATTTAACAAAATCAAGATTTTACAAAAGATCTCTAGAGCCTTTTCACTACCAAGTGCATTTTTCCCAATACAGTTTCAGCTTTTGGTATTTGGTGTCTATTTAGTTTTACTGTGAGATTTTGACTGTGCAATAACAGTCCAAAGGCAAAAAGCCTTTGCTAAATCCTGCCAGTAAGGACTGGAACTGAAAAGATTGAAACTCAATGTAAGTTCAAGCTTAGACTAAATGGGCCACTTTTCAGTCAGAGTTTCGCTTTTTGTGTCATGATGACAAAGGCATAATAATATATCAATGAAAGCAGATACTTTGGGAACCCAGCCATTATAAAATACACTTCATGTGAGCAAAGACTAAAGGAGAGTGTTGAACAGTTTTAAAGTAGGTTATAAATGCTTTTGAATGACATAATCAATATCCTGACTGGTGAATCGCATCATGACCTGCATATTGTCATGATTTTGTGCTGATAATTGAACCCAAAATGTATTAAATTTAGACAGAGTGGAGAGTTGATTAAAAATATTTAATGAAAAATAATTAAATAAGGACTTACAAAACACAAGGAGAACACAAGAAGTCAGAACAAGAACAAAATGGGTTGCATGAAGGTAACGGAGGAATCCAGCGAGTGAAGAAGAGGAGGTTAAATACTGGGGTTGGTTACCAGAAAATAGATTAGAAAACAGGGTGCAGCTGTGAGGGGAGAGTACAAGAGAGATTAACCAGAGGAACAAGGAATAGTAAACAAACTCTGGAGCAGACAAGAAAAGAAATCTAAAAGGAATAGCTAAATACATTGAATAATGAATAAGCATGATCTAACTAAAATAACTGAGATCATACTGATATGGCAAAAACAGGGAAAAAGAAAATAAAGAATACTGTGGTCAAACACATGCAATAAAAGATCAAAAACATAAAACCAGAAAAAACCCAAAACCAAAATAAGCCACATATATTTTTTTTAAAACTTAATTTAAGAAAAATATTGGTAACTGAATGAGAACTAGTTCATGTTTAAGCTTTGAACAGAATGTTTAGTTGGCGAACTATGAGTAAATGAATTATTTTTAACACGGCTGTACTGATTTTAGAAACTAGGTTAACTGGTGCAACTCTCCAATAATTTGTCTTGACAAAAACAAAACACAGCTGGATTTATGATTTTACAGAAGCCAAGGAATATTGTACCTATTTCTTGAGGACTGTCAATAAGTCAAGACTCAGTGTCTAATGTATCTTCTTGCACTGATTTCTGCAGCCTTACTTGATGAACATCAACCATTTGTAACTGGGAGTGATTGAGAGCTGAACAGGAAGAGGAAGCTTCTTCTGACACAAGAGGAGCACAACCGAGCCGTGTGAATTGGACATCTACTTGCAAACTAGTATACAACAATGTCTAAAATCTCTGACAAAACAGTCTTTCCAGCTTCGTTGTTAAACGTAGATAAAAACAAAACAGTTGAACAAGATTATGATTATCACCATTTCAGGCTAATTTTGCATTTGTGTGGAAGATTGTTATCTGGAGAGTAGACTTTGCTAACAGTTTACCACAAAATAATAAAGCAGATGATGGCATATTTTAAAGAATAAAAAATCTAAAATGACTGATTTCTTGTTCAATTCAGGTTAGTAGCTTTAAAATATGAAGCCATAAAACCAAAATGACTGCACAGTTTTATGACATAAATCCAGAAGCTACATCTTTAAATTATGTTGTGTAGTCCAATTCACTGGTAGTACTTTTCAGATCATACCAAGGTTAATACAGTACAAATAGGAGAGAACAACTACATTCCTAATATGTTTAACAAAAGAGAGGGCCAGATGATGAAGATCTTGGTTCAAATGATAAAGCAAGTGCTGCCTGTAGAATTCAAGCAACATCAGCAACTAAATAAAGCGTGCTAATAAACAAAACACATCTTTTCTATTGCCAGACTTCCTCAGGGAATAATCCTACATTTACATAAGTTATATTTGTGTTTGCAGACAGACACAAACAGTTCCTAATCCTCGGGTTATTGTTCGCTTGGGTGTGTGGGAACACAGGCATGTGTGGGCTTGTCAGACGTTGTTAAAATTGCTGAGGCATGAAGTTTGCCTCCGTGCACAACAGGGGATGATACATATCCTGAATTATTGATGGAAATGAAAACAACACTCTGTTTTCTTTCAGCTCTCTGTGTCTCCTCCCTTCAGTCTTCTCTCCTTCCCGAGACACTTGGCAGTTTAACAGCTCTTTAATGACGGCAGCCTCTCCGATTCAGTTTGCGAGCAGATGCTTACAGAGCACACAGAGTCCAGTCAGCGGTTGCTGTAAAGTCAGTGCCTGTTTTCCTGTGGCAAACATGGGTGTCAAAACACAGCAGCCTGCAGGTGTGGCAGATTACAAAGAGCCTGAGAGGGGGATTCATTTCCAAACTCCCCCTTTGTCAATTCTGCACCTCTGTCTGCAAAGCTCTTTTTTTCCAATTTCCCCAGGTAATTTTTTTTTCTTCCTTCCTGTCCACCACCACAGCCTTCATTTCTCTTTTTGGTATTTTCCCACCCTATGTTGTTTTCCTCACGCTCTGGAGGAAAACAGTGCCTTCTTTTTCCTGTTCAGTCTTTCCCAAAATGGGCAGAGTGTTGAGTGAGGAGAGGAAGATTAAAACATGTGGGACTTGGAGATGGAAAGGCAGAGGGAGGCAGCATTTATGGACAAATAAAGAGCAGGCCTTAATAATTTACTCTGCCCTGCAGCCATGAGCCAACAAGAACTCATCGCTCCCACAGAAATGAGAGCAGCAAAAGAGACAGAGAAAGTCTTTCACACTGGAGCAGACAATCCCTTGATCCTGTGATGCTCAAACAATTCAAAAAGTATTCAGACATTTTCTGTCAAAGTGTTGAGAAAGCTGAGAACAGTGTGATTAAATCCCTGACATTTTTCCTGACAGCATGTAAGGCTTGTAGGCTTTCAGAGGATAAAGTGAAATATTAATGAGCGAAGTGATAGACGATGTCATGGAGGTCAGAAAGAACACTGGGCCAGTTGGTTTTGTCAAAAGAGTCCTGAACCCTGTGGAGTTTATTGCACTAAAAATCACATTTCTGGCCACTGGAGAGCCATAGGCCACGCTGAAAAAACATCATCAATGTTTCAATTTCTTACTGTTCAAACGGCTTTCCTAGTAAGAAAATAGCAGAGTAAACTCTGGAGGAACATTTTGTGAAATTGTTTGATTGTGGATCTTTACAAACTCTGTACACAATACTGAAAATCTCTTAAAACTTTGAACAGAATGTGACCTTGTCCATCTCTCAAGGCAAAAATATTTCAGAGCACTCCAAGTACCCCCAGACAGTGTTCATCTTTTATATCTTACAGACTCTATAAAAAAAAAAGGAGAATCTAATTTTCCCGACAGTTTTCTAGTACAGATGTGACAAAAACAATTTCTTCTGTGTAGTTCTGATAGCTAAGTCAGTAAAGTGAAGAAGAAGCGATTGCACTGAAAGCCAGAGGTTCAGACACAATGATGAACCTCTCACCAACAGAGACCCAACAAAAACTTTGATTTGTGTCCTTGAGTCTGTTATGGTCCACTTTGTTAACATTCTTTGAGCTTTCAGGAAGATAGTTTTTCAGATTGTTTAGATTTCTGAATTACGTCCTTCCAGTATTCTCACCAGCCACTGCTGGTTGATCCTTTACAACCAAAAATGTCAAGGTCGACACACCTGGCTGCATCTGGAGCAAGGAGCCCCACAGCCGTTCTCAAAAAGTAAACAGCATCTGTCCCAAACCAGCAGTAATACTGGAACATGTTGCGACCATTTAAACCTTTCCTCAGACTCCTGACAGTCAATGAGAGAGAGAGAAACCATTTGATCATGTAAGTTAGATTTTTGCCAGCTAAATAAAACTTAAAAGTGCTTTCTCCAACAGTTAGAATCCAGGCAGTATGAGTCCATGTTTGGTTGTTTGTTTATGGCTTCTTAGTTATTTTTTTACTGTGATTATTAACAGCTTAAACATTGATTATTTTAGAGACTAGATCCAATATGATCACTCAATTCCCAGCTAAAGTGTTAATAAATCTGATATATCCATGATATATTCCTCTCATCTCTTTCAAAATGTTTGTAATTTAGGCTCTCTGCCATTTACTGTTCAGATAGGAAGATATTTAAAGACTTGAGACTGATAACATTTTGTTTAATGAGGTGGATATGATTTCTAATTACTATATACTGATGATTCCCAAGCAGCATGTGCAAGTTTGAGCAGTGAGAGATTTATCCAACCATATCTCATTCCACTACAGAAACCATTCATACAAATCAGTTCTCAATAGTGTATAAAATTTAATTAAAGGACATGCTAAAAAGATTTCCAGGCATGGATGATAAACACTTTTTTTTTCTCTTACTATGGTTTACTTTGCACCTTCTGTCTAAGCTAACCAGAGCTACAGATGGCAAAAAACTGGTGTGAAAAAGCTTGGAGTGTCTTCTGTGAGAGACATCACTGTATAGGAGGACTGTGTTAGTTTACCATCTGTACATGAGGCAAAATGTTCAAACAACATACATGAAATATGCTTCCTCTGGTGTAGAATTTTACATATAGATCCACTAAGATGAAAAACTGAAGCCGTTGGTCAATATCCAGGAAAGTGCCTGGTATAAAAGCTCCAGAAATAACTAGTGAGTGAGGACAAAGTTCCAGGAATGTAACCAATAACAATAACAAAAATAAACAGTGACATTTTTGAAAAGATATCCAGAGAATATTTAAAAAAAAGTAAATCCCAGAAAAGCAGCCATAAAGTTGAAGGAAGCTCTCTAATAAGTTCCAGGAAAAATTCCAGGAGCATTTGGGAAAGTCCCAGAAAGGTGATCAGGATTGTTCAGGAGGGTATTGAATATGACCTGGGAAAGTATCCAGTAAGTTCCAGAAGAGTTTTTAATAATAATTTCTTGTGTCCACTGAGTTCTGTGAAAGTTCCAGGTTAATGTCCACTATGTCCCACAGAGTAGCCAGAAAGTACCAATTATATTGGTACATTTCCAATTATATTGGTACATTTCCAATTATATTGGTACATTTCCAGTACCAGATGTACCCATGTACATTGGTACATTTCCAATGTACATTTCCTCAAAGTTAAAGGGCAGTCCAGTTCCAGAAAGGAAGTTAGAGTAACCTCCAAGAGATGGTAATTTAAGAAGCAGGGCTAATTACGTAGGGCTAACATCATTAGTTTGTCATTTTGAACTGAGTTTCATGATCTGTAAATGCACCTCAGTTTCAAAAGTTTTTAAAGCTAATTTAAGGTCAGTAACTGGCGTTTCAAGCCATTTGTCTAAAACGTAAATATTTTGCTAAAGAAATTATGAGATCCAAGACTGATTGTCAAATTTTCTTCTCTGGATAGTTTTCCTTTTGGCACAACATTACCGCCTTTAATAATGTGAACATTTTAGCCCTCGTATTAGGATGTGCATTACCAAACAGATTATGTCATCAATCAGAGAAAGAAAGGTCACAACTTCCACTAACGATGATCCAAAAGCTTGTCATTAGAGCAGGTGGATGTCATTAGAGCAGACAGACAAACTGAATATGAAGAATAAAACAAAAATCAATTAATATTCTAACTGTGGTTGAACACATAGCAAAATGTTGGGCCTGAATCTTAATTAAAAAGCAGACTCTGCCCACAAAACCCCTATTCAAGCGTCTAATGAGCCAGTAGACAAGTGATCAATTCCAGATCAATTCTCAACCTTTTCTGAGTGTTTCAGAGTGATGTATTTCTGGTTTGCTCTCACCATTGTACACCAGAAAAACGGAAATAAACCTGACAGTGATTAATGAGAAAAGGAAGAGGAGGCATGAAGAAAAACGTGGAGTTTTTTCCTTCATCGGTATTACAGAAATGCAGCATATTATCACAAGCAGGACAAGATTCATGATCCATATTCCACTTCAAATGAAGACGACAGCTTTCCAAAGCATTATTTGACAAAAAGAGACAATTTCTTTCCACCCACTGAATCAGTAAACAGGGTAAATTCAACCCACAATGTAAACATGCGAGCCAAGCAACAACAGTATTAATCTTGGTAATACACAACACACTATATATTCAAGCCTAGAGCTGACAAGAAAATATGTAAATGAGAGATGCGTTATGGGGAACCCACCTGAATGCAAATGCAGCGGCATGACTAAATACACTTGTAAGTGTGAG
>CAEFZX010026341.1:0-10149 GCA_903066825.1 Alfaro cultratus | reverse complement strand
AATCATAAACATAAATTTGATATATGGATTGTGTTAACATTCCAGCATTTAATGGAGGCCCCTGATGATTTGGGGGCCTAAAGCAGTAGCTCAGTTTTCACGTGTTTTGGCCGGCTCCTCTCCAGGGTTATACATTTGTGTTTTTTCTGCATTAAAGACGAATGAAATGTTATATTTATGAAACTATGACATGAAAACTGAAGGGAACATGTACAGAATAAAAAAGGCCTGAGGATGGCTCCTTGAGGAACTCCAGAAATAACGGGCTGCTGAGGAAGAGAAATTTCAAACAGCTATGAACAGCTTTGTCCCAAGTTCAATAAACTTTCAAACAGTTAACAAAATCTAAATATTAAAAAAAATATATTGTCAAAGCTGAGAATAAGGGTCGCTAAAACTTTATGGGGAAACGTTTCCATAAATTTCCCTATTACGTTAATAAAGAAATTGCAATTGTATTGCATACAATTGGTCATTAACTGATTACAACCCTCATAGCTGACATAATAATGTCTCCCATCTGCAGCCCCCATTGAGCTTCCATGGTACACCTGCAATGATGACACGCTAAATACATCTGCATGCAAACAAGACAATTGGATATTTTGTATTCTCGCCTCAATGAGCAGAAAATAAATATCACATCAAGCAGCTGCATTAAATCAGCTTCTCTGCTAAGCTGCTAAGTGCAGCTCTTTCATCAAATGTACGCAGACTCACTGTTGCGCTCTATCGTCTTTCTCTCCTTTTTCGCAGTTGGCGTTCAGTATCTTTGATTGTGTTTTCATTCATCACTCGCTCACCACTGCTCTTCTAATGATCTGCTATCAGGAAGCAACATCTTACCTCAAACAGACTAATGAAACCAGTGGCTCTGATTGGATTTTGATTTTTTTTTCATTTTTTTTTAACAAAACCTTTAGAGAGTGTATTAATTAAACAGCATAACTGAACCAGTGTTTTTTGTCGTCCCCCCCCCCCACACTCCCTGCACTCGCAAGAACTGTAGCCTGATAGGCAATCAAACACAAATTGATTGTTCCACAGCGATTATTCTTCACAGCTTGCAAAATGAGAGCATTTCATCAGGCAGAATTTAAGGGTCTGCTTGGCTCAGTGGTTCCTGCTGCGGCTTTGTTCTTTAAAAACAAAGTTAAATGTTGGCCGGCGTGCTGGTGAGATGTGTCACCTGCTGTCCCGTGTGTGTGGGCTGTGCACCCACATGCAGGGAAGGACTCCTGCCAACAAACAAATGCTCTTGTTTACGTCCAGAGTATTCCACCCTCAGCACTCAGACAATACATTAGCCCTGCCTAGCAGTCAGGTCTTCTGTGAGTGAGTTATAATTTCCCATGCATGTATATTCCTTTAGTATGTTTTCCTAAAAAAAGGAAGAAATTATCATGGAAGCTGAGAAAGGCAATTTGTTTTACTTTGATTCAATATGTAAAATGTATAGGGTCATGCAAAACTACCAAAAGTTGGGTTTTTTTGTTTTTTTATGTTCCAGCCACGCAAGTGGATTTTTAATGATAGACCAAAAATAATGCAGAACTGTACAGTGAAAGATGAATACGAGCGAGCAGAGCTGTTTGCCTGTCAGCAAGACGGCTAAGTTATGGTGTCGTCTGACCGGAGCACCTTGTGCCACATGTCTGCTCACATGGTTTGTGGCAACAAAAAAAATAAAAAAATGAAAAAAAGCAAAAACTTCTAGGTTTTTATCAGTGGCAAAGTAAAGAAGGCATTTCTCAAATCCTGACTGGGACAAAAAGATGACCAAGGAGGAAAGTCAACAAGATGTAGGGAGGAATACTGAAAGAAGAAAATTAAAAAAAAAATTTTTGCATAAACTTTTGGTTCTATGGTAGTGACTTATACACAAATATGGAAATAAACTTAGTGCTTTTTCATTCTATACTGGGATAAATTATCATCTTTTCCACATTTATAGACTTTATTGTGCTTGTTACATCCTAAAATTATTTTTATAACATGGTTTATTTCTATATTTATTTTTAACTAAGTGAAAAATAATTGTAATTTATGTTTCTACACATTCAGTCGTTGTCGGAATAACCAAAAAACTGAAATGTTTATTCCTCCAGAACTCCAAAATGAACATTTAATGCTAATATAAGAATGAGGTTAAACCAATAAATGGCCTCTGATAAATGTAAAATATTTGATCACCTGATGTGAATGGTAAAATGTTGCCAGTTTATATAAATATATTTTTGTCAACATTCTGCAATGAGCCTTGCAATAAACTGGCAACCTGATCAGAGTGTACCCTACTGGTCACCCAGTGACCACAGGAGTCAATTCAATGAATAATTGTCCAATTCAGAAAGTTCTGGTGTCATCTCCTCTTTAATAAAATGTGCTTTTATTTTACACCTTTCTGTATTTCTGCTGCCAGACCCTTTAAACTTCAAACTCTTTGAATAATTTGAATTAACATGAGCTACAACAACATTTAGCTTCGCTTTGGGATCAATATCACTTTGGGATATGTTTGAATTTGAACTGAATCGAATTGAACCTGCTTCTTTAGAGCAAACCCTTCAGATTCCGACTGTTTCCACAATTCTGTCTGTGACTGGCCAGCATAAATATGATGCCTTCCTTTTACTTTTTGATCATTTTCACAAATGAGGGCGCAGGTCTTTAGGCACCAAAGTGTAAGAACAGTCGATATGCAGCTTTCCAGAGTGAACGAAGCTGGGTGTTTCTAGAAGGTTACTGAAGATATTCAGACTGAATGTCATTATTTTTTCACTAAAACAGACAAAAGCTTACAAAAATAAACCTGCAGCAGGTGGTGGAGGAGGAGTTGCATCATTTCCAGCATCATTTATGTAAACAGCAGTATAGATAATAGCTCTCTAATATAAGAACTTCTTTAACCTCTCATACAATGTAAATAAAGAAAGTTTTACCTGCAACAAACGAAGCCATAAGTTAATAAGTTAAGCCTTAATATCGGTTCGATTGATATTTCTTCTTTTGTGTGATAGGTCTGATAATTGTTCATATAATTTACATTAGTACAGACCTCACCTGGACCCCGAAACAATCCTTTTATAAACACAGGCCGCATTGACTGTGTATGAACTCATGATATGCTGAGAAAGTAATGAAACCAAAATGGCGTGGTTATGTAACAGATTTTTCTTAGATTGTAAGGTGACAAAGAGCCAGCTGAAGGCAAGCTGCTGCTTGGAGACCCAATACCAACAACAGACCCTTGAGGCACTTTGGCTTTTAATATAAAGTGGATTTCAAAGTGTGAAATTTGTATTCCTTGTTAGGATCCTGAGTTGTTTTGAGGCTTGTTTATTCTGTATTCTTTAGTTTATTTTTAATTAGAACAGTCTTGCTTCTGTTATACTTTAATTCAATCCTTCCTCAGTGAATAGTTTATTACGTTTATTTCTTGTGTCTAGTTATTATTGGTTAATCTAGTTTAGTTACGTTTCTTAGGTCTAGTTCTTCTTTAGCATTACATTTATTTCCCAGTCCCCTATGTACTCTCCCTTGTCTCCTCTGCCACTTTCTCTCTCTCTCTCTCTCTCTCTCTCGCTCTCTCTCTCCCTTCACACCTGCAATCCGTTTCTAATCAGCTATCTGTTTTTTGCTCAGTAATCAACCTCCCCAGTATATACACAACTCATTCTCAGTTCCTCCTTGCTGGCTCCTCCAGTTAAATACTGTTACTTCCCTGTTGTCCCCAGTTCCTGTTATTTTGTTTTTTGTTCTGCTCTGGCTCCCTGTGTTTCCTGATTTGCTTCATTTTATTTTATTTGTAAGTTGTTGGGGGGTTTTTTGTTGTCATTTTTTAAAAAAAATATTTAAAATATTTAACATGATCCATGCTCCTAGCTCCAGTCTGCATTTTATTCCATCCATAAACTCACAACTCATGACATTCACTGCAAAGATAAAATTAAAAAAAATATATAGCAAATTTAAAATAAAGTTCTTGCAAATAATACAGTTTCATTTAGAAATCAAATAGTCACGTCACAATCTGATAGTCAAATATTCTCGTGGGTTTTTAATAATCCGTGTGAGAGAGATTTAATCAGGCTCCTGCCTGTTTAAATCTCGCTCTCCCTGCGATGCAACTTCCGTTTTCAGCACCGCGGACAGCTCCGTCTCTCTCATTTCTTTTCTCTCTCCGCCCCCCCCCACCTCGCCGAGACCTTATACGGAAGCTCGAGGCGGGGAGGTAAACTTTTTGCCAATATCCTGACTGAAGATTTGTACCCGGTTGTTTGCGGAGCAGTGTGCGCAGACAACCTTCCGCTCCCATGTCCGCCACAGTCGCACGTCGCAGCTAGAAGCAAGAGCGACAAGGGGAGAGGCTCCGGAGACAAGAGGAAGGCTCTCGGTGTGAAATGAACATGCCCGGATACGATTCCGTGAGACAGATTCGCCGTGATATGCTGCGGGGGGATTAAACTGTAATCGTGATCGTTATTTAAAGAAGAAGAAAAAAGAGAGAGAGAGAAAATAAAAAAAATAAAAAAGAGAGAGTCGAGTGACCCACAGCACAGAAACAGAGCCGAGAGAGGTGGTTGAAGAGGAGAAAGACTGCTGAGCCAAAAGAGGGGGGGGGGGGGACGCGAAAGGAGGGAAACCGATCTGCATGTGAGACCGCTGGTCCAGGCGCGCGCACACCGGAGGCAAGAGATGCAGCCCGCGAGCAAGCTCCTGACTCTGATTTTCCTCGTCTTCATGGGCACAGAACTCACCCAAGTAGGTTCGCTTTTCTTCACGCCATTTTTCCCACCTGTTTGTTTATTCTTTGTGCATATGTGTACACGTATCTAAAGGTTAAGTGGCTCTCCCTCATACAAGGAGACCCCGAGAATCAGCCCCTTTCCCCCTCCACCCCTCCTCCCCTCTGCTACTTAAACAGATTAGCAGCCCGGGATTACATGGTTGTGAATGCGTTGTGCCTTCACTTATCTCCACCGCTGACACATCGGTCCTCGTTAGCGAAAGGTCTGATTTAACATTTCCACCGTTCTGCTGCCAGATGTTGCCCGCAGCTTCCTGTAAAAAAGAAACAAAAACAAAAAAACAAAGGCCATCATTTAACAATAGTGATGGACTGCTGCTCCTTACAGAAATCGGAGCTAAACAATCAAATGCAGTGTCTCAAATAAGAGGGGTGGGTGGTGGAGGAGGGTTGGGGGGGCTGAGCATGCCCACTGACCACACTGTGACTTTGCTGGCGCCTGTGAGTGAAGGGAGCAATTACTCCAACAATGGGCTCAAAAAAACCAGTCAGATGTTGTGGTTGTTTATTAGAGACACCTGACAGGCAGTAAGCATCATAAACATGAGACTGCCACGCTGGTGAGAGCGTGAGGGGAGTGGGTTTGTTCGTCACCAAGGCCCCCTGCCTACGCCGGAGTGAAGGATCTTTATTTATTTTTCTCTTATTTATTATTTAATTGAGCTTGCTTCAGCACAAAGTCGCATTTTTCTGTGTTGCGAATCCAACTGCAACTGGTAATTGGAGAGAAAATAATATCAAATGTGGAACGAGGCACTATCAATAAATTCTGTCCCCCCAATTGGCACACCACAAGGCACAAACTCAATAATGTGGGTGTAAAGTAGTTTGCTGCAAAAAAACCCTGCCGGCCCTGACAACCAGCGTGTCGGAACAATATTGACAGAATGTGGCTTTGAGAGGATTGGGGAGGCGGGGCGGGGGCCGTGGGGTGTGTGGGAGGGGTACGGTGGATTGCAACAGGTTTTATGGGAAATGTCATGAACAAGGAAGAAGTTTTTAGTCAGAAAAGCAACAGCTTGGTTTTGACATTCATGCAAAGATGTTTTATTATATTTTTTTGGTAGAAGTTTGGATGTTAACATTTTTGTTGGTCTGGCAGCGACTTCTTACTGGCAAGTCAGCAAAATGCAGCTGCAGATGATGCTGAGGGAAGCAAGAGGGGAGGAGGGCTAGAGGGGCCACATGAAGTCTCCTGATAATCCTGGGGTGCCACAACAAAATCAAAGAAAGAGCATGGAGGGGATTGTTGTCCTAAAGATAACTTTATTGATTTCCGAAAAAGCTCAAAAATCTGCAAAGATTCACTTTGCCCTCTTGACAGTTCATGGCCCAACTTCTTAAACATGGCCGCCTTCTTAACCTACTCCCAAGATGTGCTAGTAAACACTCTATTTTGTCCTGATACACTCAGCAAAATTAAATGAAAAGAGTTCTACTCGTATTCTTAAGAAACTCACAGATTTTCACTAGTTTGTGGCATTTTGGGGGGGACAGATTCCACAAATCATCATCTTAACACAATATTTAGAGTTCCATGCAGGTTTTTACCAATATATACAAAGCAATTTCTATGTGTGTCTAAATCTTCCATTTTTGGCGTTCCAAAACAGCCAAAAACAAAGTAAATGCCATTTTTCCCAAGCCATGTTTTAAAGTAACTCAATGTATAAGGTTACAATGCTTAAAAAGTCGACTGTCAAAAGTAAAGAGTGAAAATAAACTCTAGTCTATTTACAATTTTATACTTTTAAACTTTGTGTTGCTCCCAAAGATAGGAGGGCACCCTGGGTTACCACCATATATCCCATATTCCTCTGTGTATCACATAATTTCTCCATTCATTTTGGTTCTTATTCTCAACTGAGCTCCTCTATAATAGCTTTTATAAAATTGTGACACCATATAAACCAAAATAACCCTCAGCTGCTTCCTGGTTTTATACATTACTTACTGGAGTCTTATAGGTACGTTTCCTTACAGCGAAATGTGGGTATGAAATGTCCCACTGGCAAGTACAAAAGCAGCAGGCACCTGTTGCCACCCACTAAAGCTTGACAGTGAATTACAGCGCAGGCACCCTCTTGGATGTGGCGAATTCATAGAGGTGGATAGAAAAGCGTTTTGCCTTCCTTTCTGCCGTTGCGACCAGCAGCCTGGTTCCTGTGCAGGTCAGGGCCCGCGACACACTGACAGTGTCCTTTCTTTGATGGCCTGTGAGAAAGTCAATATTCTTTCACAAGAAAAACTAAAGACACCCTGACAAAGCCGCTGCTTTTATTGCCTCCGTTTCGTGGAAACCTTTTGGTGTAGGAGGGGAAACCAAACATCTTCCCACCCTCAACTCCGACTGAAACCAGGTAGGGAAAAGTAATACAATTCTTTCTGTAAATATTAGGGACTTGCAGCTCTTACTGTTGAGCTACGTCAGGAACCCTCCCACAGTTTCAGACGCAAAGTTGGAAGGAGAACGTCTTTCCTCTAGACATCTGGCTGTAGCAGCCAGAGACACCCTCGCTGCGTTCATCCCGCCCTCTGCTCCCTGGATTTTTTTGGCTTTGCACACCCCACGCTCCCTCCGAGAGGAACAGTAAGCATTCAGAGCAGCACCTGCTCCTCACCTGCACCACCTCTTCCACCAATGGGCTTCAGGCTCACATCCTAAAGTACCTCAGCAACACATGATGGAGCAGGTGGTGATGTTGAAAGCCATCTTTTTGACGCCGTGCAATGTGGTAATCCAAGAATTAGCTCAGCTTGTAAAGCTTTCTTTTTGCTTGAGTAGGTACAAACTGGCTTTAAAGGCTTTTTTTGAAGGAAACTAAAACAAAAAAAACAACAATGATACTCAGTCTGGCGTTACATGGGTTCAGAGCGGATTTCATTATGCGTGGTGTGATTGGCAGCTGATGATTATGATTCAGTACGGCCGGCTGAGGCAAAGGGTGGAGAGGAGGAAGGAAGCAGAAGAGGAGTAGGTGGCGGTACGATGCATTTCACAGCGCATTTGTAGGCTGAGATATGTGATGTTTTTTTTCCCCCCCCGCTCTTTTTGCAAAGAGCTAAAACTCTAGATTCTGAATGTGACATTGTGGTTGTCCTACAAGGTAAAAACAGCTGCAGCAGCACAAAGAGCCCAGACAGAAGTATTACTCTCATCAAGCTTTAATGCTCAAACTCCGAGCAGTACGAGGTCGTTGTGGAGGTGTGCTGTGAAATATGCCAGCTTGTTTGTTTTTTTTGGTATTTTTTTCCCAGCAGTTCTGTTGCTTTTACCTACAGATTTGTTCACAACGAATGCATTGTAGAAATGACTTATCAGTATTATTCTCAGGCAAACGCAGCACACAGCAGTTCACTGACTGCTCTTGTTTGTTTGTATGAACCCCATGAGGATAAATGCTCAATCAATGCTGCTGCATATCCACCAATCTGTCTTGATAAACCGTCTGATTGACCCATCTACAAGAAGATCAATGATTATTAATCACTCTCTGTCACCATAACTGTTGTCCTCCATGATTAAATCCTGAGGGCTTTAGCTGGATGGGCTTTACAAGAAAGAGGTACATCCATTCCTTTTGAGGTTACTTTAAGGACACAGTCCTTCCTTCCTTCCCTTTTTTTATTGCAGTCTGCGTTCCACAAAGAAGCCTGTTTACAAAGGACTCCTTAAGTCCAGCCCTGAGAACATCATTATAAGCTCATGCTATCTTCCACTAACCTTCCTCTCATTATATAATCTGAAAGTGGACTACAGCGCTTTAGTGGGGGAGGTCGATAGCTGCCAGTGAAACTACTGTCACTGTGTGATCCCACCTTAAAGGTCATCTACAGTAAAAGGGAAAGGCCACAGGTTGGGGGTGATGGTGGGAAAGGGGGATTGGTGGATGTGAAGGTAATGGAAACACAGTTTGCACATAGATTATTCACATCTTTCTTTCAGTGTCTTCAAGAGCGATTTTATAGAGATTGTGCAGTCATGTGATCAGAGTTCTTTAACTTATATCCTGTTGATCCAGAACATTCCGATTCTCGATCCAAGCTCTTAACCCTCCGTTTCCAATTGCTGGGACAGCCAAGATGGTTCTGTGGCGAGGGTGAAGGTGTAGGGGAATGAATGGTTTTCTGGTTTTTATATTTGTCTCATTTAATTTTTATATTTTTTAATAGCACAGTTACTGATAAAACTGCTGAATGGCTAATTAGCATAAAATGCAGGAAAGAAATTGCTGTTTTGAAACCTGCCACCAACAAAACACCCAGTAGTATCTAAAGGTTTTTCTAGGAAACAAAGCAAAGAGGATTTCTCTTTTTAAAATATATTGTCATAGGTGCAAATCGATGTAATTTTATGCAATGTGTTGCGCTACTGTAGTGAAAGATGAACAGTCCCAAAGCAATATGAGGTCATATGTAGAATTTAGTTAAAACAACTTTCCACTAAAGCATCTCTTTGTATTGCCCATGCCTAATATTTTTTTATGGGGGTGTTCTGAATTTTTATTTATTTATTTATTTTGCATTCTACATTCCACAAGAAGGACCAAGTTTGGTATTGATTTCTGAATCAGCTATAAAAAAAATGGACTTTTACTTGCTGATCTATTTACAAACCACTAAAGCACACAATGTCCTCTCAAGATTAAATGCAACAGGCTAACATAACTTTTAAATTACAACTGTTTACATAACTATAAAACTTTGGGTTTCGGTTAACACCTGTACAACTGGTGCATTTTTCAACAAGTAATGAGAGAAATGGGTCCGTAGGCGATTATGTACTAGTACTTAATCATAGTACATAAGACATTTAAGTCTGATATAAAAACTACATAGCAAATAGTACACTTTTGGTCACTAAATTTAGCAATACATTGTCAGAAATCTATGCACATTAATTAACATTTATTTTTGCATTTACACTTATGTTTTTTTTAATACACTAAAAGCAATATCTGCTGCTGGATTAAAAAAAATAAAAAAAATAAGTTTAACACATACAGAATGAAGTCACTGCTAAAAGCTCAAGTCAACATTAACTGATGATCTTGAAGGAGTGTTTTCAAAATGGGATATATACAGTATATATATATTTACCACTACCTGAATTAGTCCCAGGGAATGGGATTCAGACATTTTCTATCAGTGGTAATATTTCTATTACATAATATTTCTAACTTTCTAGCTTTTGACCCACATAACACTGGATGGGACTTGTGGCTATCAGTCAGTTCTACTGATTCAAACCTGACCTGGGGGGGGGGGGGGGGGGGGGGGCGCGGGGGGGGGGGGGGGGGGGGGGGGGGGGTGGGGGGGGGGGGTGTGTGTGTGGTGGT
>CAEFZX010026340.1:0-11191 GCA_903066825.1 Alfaro cultratus | reverse complement strand
AGTTTTAAAATAGGCCATTTATTGAAGGTGCGCCTTATAATCCGGTGCGCCTTATAGTGCGGAAAATACGGTATATATGTTCTGTTTAGAGTTAGTTTTAGTAAAATCCTCTAACACAGTGTTTCCCAACCCTGGTCCTCAAGGCACACGCTCCTGCATATTTTAGAGGTTTCCCTGCTTTAATGTGCCTGATTCAACTGATCGCAGTTCAACAAATGCCTGTTAATCAGTCATCAATTGAAATCAGCTGGACTGAAGCAAGGAAATACCTAAAACATGCAGGGCAGTGAGCCTTGAGAACCAGGGTTGGGAAACACCGCTCTAACAAACTCACGTCTTCAGTGTTTTGTCAAACTGGTCTGCAGAGTCTGAGTTGCTTCCCTCAGGTTTTATTATTATTATGGTTGTAGATTATTTCAGCACTGCATTGACTGAGGAGAACCTGCCATAAGTATTGAGTTATAGTATGTGTGTTTTTCGATTGGTATCATAAGAAACAAATAAAACACTTCCTTCTGTTTGCCGCCTGCAGACGGCCATGTTTATCTCCCCGGCTACAAACGCACGTGCGTTTGCTCATCTGAGGCTTCATTAAACAGGAAGCCGGCTTCATTATTAATTTCCTGTCTTAATGTCAGCAAGATGGATGAGAGCGATTAGGTGTTACAGAGACAAACACAACAAAACAGATCAAGGTTGTTTCTTTTTTTCCTCTCTGCAGCGTTGCCTGGAATTGATTCATCACCGCCTGGGACTCTGGATGTCTGCGGCTGATAAAAAGGTCATTTTCTGTACAGATGGCGTCGGTAAGCAGAAAGATGACGAGAACCAACAGGGCTATGAAATCACACACCCAGTGAAATATGTGCAAGGTTGTGATCTGGCAAAGCGACGGCTGAATCGCTGTTGTTGCACAACATGCTAACAAATGGTGATGCATGAATTATTTGGCAACTTACGTGTTTGTGAAAATGTAAACGTCAACGTATGTTTAACAAAACTCGCAAAATCACAAGTTATTTGAATATAATTTTCTGAAGTCTTCATTATCCCCCTTTTTGACTCTTCATTCACGTATTTTGCGGAAAGTCATCGCAACTTTTCCACGTATCTGACTAATCACCTCGACGTTTTCTGTATTTCCTCCTTTTGTGACTCGGCTGGATTTCGACCAATCCCCTTGGTTCCTTTCTAATTTAACTTCCTGTTTCAAAAACTGTCAGGTCAAAGGTTTTTGCAGCCAAAAAACACAATAAAAAACCAAAAATAAAATTCCTAAGAAATTAAAAAACTATTTACTTTACCTACTCAACAACAAACTAAGTGTGCCATATTTTAATTAAACAAATAAAGCACTCAGATATTTTTGATCCAAACCTTAGAATTGACTTTGAATCCAATTATTATGGGATCAACTGAACAACAAGTAAATAAAATTATGTTTATTCTAAGCAATAAGAAAAAGTTTTAAAGTCTCCATCTGCATCAACCACCTGTGTTGAACAAAATTCGCATCATTCAATTGTAGTTGCGGGTCGGACAAAATCGGACAAAATGTATAACTCAATGTAATGTAAAGTGCTTTGGAGCCCTCTGGACTGGATGAAGCAATGTGTAAGTAAAGCTCACTTTAGGGTGCGTTCAAGAAAAGTACATAAAAAAGTTCAGCCTGACCTGATGATTGGTAGAAACGTGTGTGAAAGCTGTAGCCTCACGTTAGCTTTATCGGTAGTGGCTGTGCTCTGTCCATTACCTCATCATCATAAATCACAACACTTTTGCAGTGTGAACTGACTGGAAAACACATACAACCTGTGGACAGTTCTAACATCCAGAGGACACAGAGTCATTACCAAGCACAGCATCCCTCCTGTTTGGCTTCACCCGCCTCCTCCATGCTGATGCACATAGAGCGATGCAGACCCGTCAGGCGCTTGAACAAAACTGCAGATGCTCCCATGCTGCCTTTTCCTTTATTTTTGTCCATTTATCGTCCCATGTCAAACAGAGCTACGCCAATCGTTAAGCTTTCAACTGCAGGCACGCCATATTTAGCTCAGGGCTTGCACTCTGATTTTCTTTTGTTGTTTAACTATTGATTTGTGCACAATTCACGAATGTTTTCATGTTTTCCTTTTGCCTCCTTTATTTGTTAGCTCGCGCTATAACTTTGCGGCATCTCTAAGGTCACAGGTAGTGTGATGGCAACACATTTTAATGCCAACAAAAAAGGTTCTAGCAAGAACAGAATAAATTGCAGCTGACAGTTTGGTGCATCCAGCTATTTTCAAGGTCATGGTAATCCTGTGAGTCTGGAGTCAGTTGTTGTTAGAGTGTCTAAAAAGATTGTGTGAGAGAAAAGAGAGAAAAACTAATACTAATTCCAGACGAACATAGATGCTGTTGTCATATGATAGATTGGCTTAGGAAGGTGAATTAGTTGTTCAACCTGGCTATATGTGAAAAATGATTTTGATACTTGACAACGCTTCCTCCAAAAAGCGGGAAACGGACTGCAGCGCACGGCATTCTGGGTAAATGCACCCGAAACAAACGCGCGATTCTCATCGCCGGCGCGAGAAATTGCTAGTGGTTTTCTACCAAAGACAAAAGAGAAATTCCACAACCACTAAAATCCCACGGTACTCCATCTTTGTTTACGTTTCGTGTCGCAGGAAGTTTCGCTCAGTGTCTTTTTTTAGAGGGATTCATGTCTTCTTCTTCTTCTTGTTTTGTGTTCGTAGCGGTAGGCGGACCAACTGTGGTGGTGCATTACTGCCACCTACTGAACTGGAGTGTGGACAGAAGATAAACTGGGAAAAAGAAAGAAAGAAACAAATACAGTTACATCAACTTAATAATTCAACCTCTTTCTAACAAACTGAATTCTTTCTAGTAAGTTTGTATTTTTCAGAAATAATTATTTCTGAAAAACACAAAAATAATAATTAATTAAATCTTTAATTTTATTTACATCACAACCAAAAACTGTTGTCAATTATAAATTGAATATTCATTTTGTCTGTTTTATTTTGGAACTGCCTTCTTCCTAATTCATCAGCTGAACATTCGATAAATAACATGCTGAACCGTTTCAGGTAAATAAAATTTCTCACAAAGCCCAGCTGCATGTTTACAATTTACCTTTAGAGATACATCAAGACCTGTGTGTCTTATCCTGGAATGTGTAAATATTGATTCTACTTTTCTTGTATCTTCTAAATCTTGCTGAACGTGGTTCTTGGTATAGCGCCCCCACAGGCGAGGAGGGGAACAGATTGTTTTACAAAGGGTTTGGCTGGTTGTTTGACACAGTGCAGCTTGAAAGTGAACCACTCCAGCTGAAAATGTAGCAAATGTTTTATTTCTTTTGTCCCCAATCAAGCCGAGTCTACCGGACTGAGAGATGTGAAAACTCTCTGGAAGATCTTACACAACATATTGCTGCACTACATCTGTGAAAGAAGAAGAAGAAGAGGAAGAGGAGGGCTCATGATCCATCTCCTGACATCCTGACGTCAAATCAATACTCAGTGAACCAGAGAAAAGTCCTCCTATCTTTCTGAACCTCCTTTTTCTTTCCTTACTTGGTATTATGATCAATCTTTCTTCTTAATCTCCTCTCTTTATCTTCGTTTGCTTTGACCTTCCGCACACCGTTTTGTTCCTGTGAATGGGCCGATATCCGTCACTTTCTGGCAGTTTTTGAAGAGACCGACTCATGTTAGTAATCGGACAGCAGATCTGATTCTGGTTTTCTGGTTTTTGGGGTGTTTTTTAAATGCAAATCTTCAAACGTAATGTTAAGTAGATTTGCAACCACTGGTTTCTGTATATGTATTTATATATTAAAAAATGATGTTTCACTTTTAATTACCAGTAAATTCAGTCAGTTCTATTTATTTCAAAGCATTTGTCCTTCATTTCCTCACTGGCATGAAGTTAATTTAATTAACCTTTGTAGCCTCTAAGTTTTAAGTTTGATTTATTTTTTTATCTAATTGATGGTTTTTGCCTTTTGTGTGATTTTAATCCGTGGTTAAAATTGACCAAATTCCCTGGTCTGATAGGAGCTTCAGCTCCGTTGCTCCACCTCAGTGTGTTGGTGCTTGATGAGGCTCGAAAAGTGGGAAAAAAAAGGAACATATTATTCAGCACATCAAGTTCTTTCATGTTCTTCTCTTTTGAGATAGTCTCTGTGTTTCGGACAAAAGCTGCTCAATTCAATGTTCTATTTGCTCTGGATGTCACAGTTTCTCTGTACAGGTACATCTCAAAAGATTTTACTATCGTTAAAAAAAAAAAAAAGAAACTTAAATATTTTTCAGAAAGTGAAACTCATAATATATTCATCACACATAGATGGAAATGTTTCAAGCCTTTATGTGTTGTAATTTTGATGACAGTTTCCTACAGATAGTAAAACCCCCAAAATCGTTTTTTTTTTTTTATTTATTTTTTTTTACATAAAATCAATTAAAATTTTTAGCCATAATTTCCTTAAACTACCCAACATGACAGACTGCACACAGCCAGCTGCCCCTCCACAGGAGCAGTGAGTCACAAAAGGTTATTAAAGAAGCGCATGTTTCACAGAGTCCTGTACTCAAGCTCATCAATAGAAAGTTGAGTGGAAGAAAAAAGCGTGATTTAAACAAAATGCTAGAACAAAAGGAATACTGCAGCCTAGAAAGGCTGTAAGGAAGCTAAACTAGATGTGGATTGAGTTTGGAGAAGTGGTGAGCCATATTGTTTCATTTAGTGACAAACATTTCCTATCATAAGAATTGTGATCTTGATGAATTTTAATTAGTAATAAAAAACAATAACTGACAGTAAATGTTGTTTTTACTATTTTCTCCACTGTTTGCTCCACAACCAATAAATAAGTTTGAAAATATAACTGAAGTCAGTCACTATGTACAGTTTAAGTTAAACTTCAAGGAAGTGTCATCCTGAAGAAGCAAACCTCTTTCAAACAGAAATGTTTTTCAAGAGCAGCGTTTCCATATGAATGCTGCAGCATGCTGTCACGGTTACACCGTTATCTACAAAGAAATAAATTGTTTTCATCATCATTTTCATTCTTATCTCAACGGTACCACAAGATGTGATAAAATTCCACGTCCGTGTGCAGACAGGTCCTACAAACAGTCTTCTCTGGGCTGCGGAGGAAAAACATCTGGACTGTTGCTGACTGGCCCAAAGTTTTCATCTCGTTTGGAAATCAAGGTCCCAGAGTTTGGAGGAAGAGCGGAAAAGCAAAGAATCAATGTTGCTCAAAGTTGGACGGTTTGGGTTGCCATGTCGTCTCCTGGTGTTGGTCCACTGGCTTTACTGAAGTCCAGTCAACTCAACCATCCACCAGATCATTTTGGAGAACTTCATGCTTCCTTCTGACGACAAACTTTACAGAGATGCTGATTTCATTTCCCATCAGGCCTTGTCATTTGCCTACTCTGCTAAAAACACCAAAAAAAAAGGTTCAACGATCATCAATTTCCTGTTCTTGATTGGCTAACAAACCTTTACACTGTAGATGGAAACAAAACCACTTTACAAATGCGACATACAAGAACAATTAACCACAGAAAAACTAGGAGTTTACCAGAGGAAGCAAATCTCTTTACTCCACCTGACCCAAATAAACGTCTTCTACGTGAATCCTGTGGTAGTTTACGACTGTGACAGTGTGCTAACACCAGCTGAACTCCAGTATGCTTGTTGGTTGGTTTTAATTCTCTGTTGCTGAATGCAACTGGTCTGTATTCATGCCTGCTCTGTAATCCATCATGGCTTTCAGAGTCATAAACGTTGCATTAGAGCCTCAGACCCTGGCATGTTATTGCATGAGCCAGCAGATGCACCATCAAATTCAATTACACCCTAACCCCGCTGAAACATCCCGCTTTACCCTGACAGAAATGACATGAGAGAAAATGAAAGGCCATTTTTTTTGGTCCAAGAAAAATCCCTCCAATGGCTTCGGTCGTCCCAAACTGTCAAAACCTTCTGCTCTCTGCCAGTCAAGGGACAGATTACTGCCGTAATGGACTGGCGAAAATGGATTACGAAGCCCAGTAGTAACAGATCATTCAATTTCTAGTGACAACGCTCCTCGGGAAAACACGATTATTTCAAATATGTAAGAGGCACCCCACAAATCCTGCTAACCTAATGAAAGTTAATCAGTTAATAATCAGAAGCTCGGAAATTGTACCTGAGAGGGCAGATCTGATTTGCGTCCCATCAAGAAAACTGAAATCGATGGGAGAACCCGCAGCACTTTGTACTTGTTGAGAACCTCCAGGGACGACAGAGGTACTAGTGTCTGTAACATCCAAATTACATGTCATTGACAATAAGTTTCCTTTATTTTATATGTACGTGCATTAGACAGTTTATTGACAATAAAACTGGGTAACTAATTAATCACATTTTAGTCGACAGGTTAAGCAACACTTTCCACTCTAAACCACATTTTGCTGCTAAATTATTGAATAAATAGATATAAGAGCTCAACAACAAAGACTTAATATCTTTAATCTGTTGTTTAGGTTATCAGATTGGTGAATTTCAGAAATCCCTGATTACAGTATTCTTTGAAAAAAATACTGTTTTAAAACTTGGACGAAGACCTTAGCTTTGCTGCTGCTACATGTTAGCATTGAGGTGCAATTTTAGATCGGCTAACTCTTTTTTTGAACCACTTGAACACAACAATCAGTCTTTTCTAGCGCCATCAGATCGTTTTCTGAATCAACCCCCAGTGGGAGGAGAGAAGCGGCTTCGTTTTCCATCGCCCTTGCTTCAGGTTGTCACTTGTACGTCAGATTTTCGGCCGTACCAGAAACGCACAAATACAAATGGTCCGGTTAAAAAAAAATCTTTAGCATGTTAAAATCGATATAATAAATTGATCAAAATTAATAAAAGTAGACCGAAATTTTTATATATATATATATATATATATATATATATATATATATATATATACAGCTCTGGAAAAAATGAAGAGACCACTTAAAATAATCAGTTTCTCTGATTTTATTTTTTATAGGTATTTGTGTAAAATGAACTTTTATTCTATGAACTGCGGACAGCATTTTTTATTTATTTGCAGAAAATAGAAATAGTCAAAATAACGACAAAGATGCAGTGCTTTAAGCCCTGAAATACTGCAAAGAACACAAGTTGATTTTCAATTAGAAACAACAACACTAATCTTTCACTCAGAAATCAATATTTGGTGGAATAACCAGGAGGTTTTCAATGGGGTTCAGCGGAGTGGGCTCTTTTTTTTTTACATAGTTATATATATATATATATATATATATATATATATATATTCCTTGGAAAACTATGTAATATACTAGACCATACGTTACAAAATTTTGATGGGCCTTCTGCATTGACGAAGATTTTGGTTCAGCGTACAAACAAAGAAACAATTAAGTCAGTGACGCCATAAATCTTACACAGTTCATTTCAATATACACACAACATGTGTAGTTGCAGTGCATCACAAGTGAAACACATTTTTCGTAGATTTCAAATGACCTCACAATACCTTTTTTCTTTCTTTTGTTTTTGACAGACCAACAGACGTGATAAGATCCAACAGCTTTAGTGGCAGGTGGAGAAAAACCCAGCTCTGCTTGAGGACGGTGGGAGAGATGAACTCAGAGACAGGAGAGGACCGGGGGTCAACATACTGTCAACACGAACCCCCCACACACTGTCTGAAGATTCCTGGGCAGGAGGGATGTGTGTAGATCTGCCATAGGTTGGCAAAAGCAAAAGTCAATGAAGACAGCATAAAATGTTTAGTGGCTTCCTCCTGCAGTCCAAACACATAACCAGCTGTGTTTCCATTGACCATAAAATCGTGCAATTCGGCATTTTAAAAATAAATTTGCTTAAAGGAATTTGCTTTTACCGGAAAAAACCCTCCTTTTTTGGTAAAAGGCTGCAGTGCTTGGAAAAAGTGGGTGTTTTCTTGGCCATATCAAAATTGGTTTATTTCGCAAAATTGCGACGTAAACACTTTTTTCGCATCACACGAGTCTTAGTTTCCCGTCCCATGGACACAAACGCTAAATGTGCCACAGTCACAGGAACACTGAGAGTCGTGAGACTATTACCACTAATTGACTGGACCTCTGTCAGATTAGGTCAGTCAGAGAAGGTGAATACTTTTGGAGTCACTTGGTTTATGTTACACTTTTTTTAAATGGTCATGTCATAGAAAACAGTTTTATTTTAATATTAGAGGTCATAGTCAAATTTTGTTGACCATGATTGATTTGTGGAAAGCAATAAAAGGGCAAAACATTAAAAGGGGATGAATACTTTCTATTGTTATGCTTTAAATTCAGCAAAACAACAACACGTAGCAGGGACTCTGAATTTGTCTAAAGATGACCGAACTGATCGGATACTTGAAGTTAGACTGCCACTTCCCCAGATCAAAGTCTTGAAACTAATAAATTAATATGGTGAAATGCACATTTTCCCACATTATATTTGTTATGGTTCAACTGAATCAACACATAAATCTTGTTTTTGAGTCACTGATGCTAAAGCTAGCATTTAATTCACAAAAAGGAGTTTGCTTGTGGCGCTAGCTTAGCTTTCCCAATCAGCTCGGTCTTCAGCTCTCATTTACTTGACCACGTCTCATTATCTCGTTTATGCACGCCCATGTCCGCCTCCTGCTTCCATTTTGGTGAATAATGGATGAGACGCCTGCTTGTCTTTGCCTCTGACAGATGCTCTCCTCTTGTCACTCATCCAGGACGCCCCGCATCCCCCCCCCTCTTGGTCCGCCGTTCTCCGGCACACTCAGAGGTTGCACAAGGGCATGTTGGGAACAGCATGGCTGCTTGGGCAAAACACAAATGCTGCGCCGTTCAGGCCAAAAGAATTGTCACGGGAACTCTCATTCACGTCGAAGGGTCCGGAGTAAAGCGCTCTTAAGAGAGTGTTGTTAACTCGCAGCTGAGTCTATTTCCAACCCGTTCCTCCTTTAATGTCTGCGCCAGTGGATGAAAGCTCTGGAAATTACGATGAGATGCCTTGAGAAATAAGAAACATGTTGGCTGTGAATGCAGCCGTGTAATTCCCCTCCCTCCCGGCTCTCACAGGCTCTTCCTATCACCACCATTGATCTAGCGAGTCGTAGGGGATCTCTGTCTGTCTTGAGTTCGTCTGGGAAGAGAAACCAAAGGAGGAGCAGAACGGGGCTGGGAGGGGCAGCCCAGGAAACAGGAGCGAGGAGACGGCGGTGAACAGAAAATGAAAGGTGGCGGTGGAAGAAAAGCAGACTCAAAAGAGAAATAGTCGGAGAGTGAAGGTGGGAGAACACCTTCCACACAACACTGGGAATTAGAACTTCTAGTTTTCCCTACAGCTAATTCCAAAGAAAGGTTTTCCTTTTTGCCTGGTTTGAGAAGTCTACATTTGTTCAGATAGCAGGGCCAGAGTTTGGCATAAACAACATGAAAGGAGGGACCAACCCCACCTTGTATCAGTGGTTTCAGTAGATGGTGGTTTAATGATGTAGGACACATTCTTTGGGTCACAGTACAGATGGTTTATCATTCAGAAGCCACAATGATCATATCCTTCCCTTTATGACCACAGATAACCCATCGACAATATACCAATGTCACAAAACTCAAACCATCTCTGAGTTCACCTCACTCCAACGTCACTTGATCTCAGTCCTATAAAGCACTTCTGGGATATGGTGAAAAGAGCAATTTCTTTCTCTAGCTGAGTTTCCAATGACCATAAAAGTGTACAAATTCAAATTACAAAAATACATTCGCTCAATTTCGAAAATCTCAAATCTTTTCTGATAAAAAGTTTTTGTGCTAGGATAAGGTTTTGGCCGTATCAAAATAGATGCAATGGAAACATTTTTCCAGTATCACAAGAATCACGTGATCAAGAGCCGGATCTTACCGGCGAAAACAATGAAGAAGGTGACGACAGGAAGTAGTAGGAGGACGATGGTTTGTTTTTGTTTTGTGACAGTGCAGCTGGCTCCACCAGAGCTCTCGCAGCATCCCACAGCTCATAAAAAGTTCAAACGTGTTGAATCCATAGCTGTACTGTAAAATGTCCGACTACAATTTCCCCAAAATGCATCCATATCTTTAGTTTGCCTTTATACCAAGTATAAGAGGCTTGTCACTCCGAGACCACTTTGGATCTATAGCAGCAGCTCTGAAGACAAAACAGAGTTGAACCTGGTACTAAGAAGACGTGCCTAATAAAGTAACCAATAAGTATAGTTAGCTAAACATGCAGAAGAAGCACCTATATACAGCTCAACTCCCCGATGAGATAAATCTTTGCTCCAGTCCTCTACTGGATGTTGCAGAATGAGACCATGAGCTCACTGTACACAGCTCTCCTTCCACTGTTCCTCCGTTCTTTAGAAACCTCCCAAATGTGGCCCTGCAAAAGGAAACTAAGGCAATTTTCACAGCTAGGAATGACGTCTGGGGAGATAATTACAGGAGTGCTTGTGATATTCATGTTACTTTGAACCATGCAAGCTGCTTTAAAATACCTAATCAATGACATCAATTAAACGCAGCCGCTCTGGCACAGTGTGGTGTCCATCAGTGTTAGCGCCACTTCTTTCTGCTGATTTTAGGCATCCTTTTATCTGTTCGCAATGGGACAGAACGGGGTCACCAAAGTTCATTTGATCAGCGCTAAGTAACCCACGTTTGTGATCTCAGTAGATACAGAGGTTACAACCAAACCCAAAGTTTCTGTAACCCGAGTGTAATTTTAACCTTTATTTCCTCATTCTCCGATTTTCTACTCTATAGCTTATCTCTCAAATCTCGCAATGTTTTTAATAGAAGGATTAGAGATTCTCGCGAGACGATTATATAGCCAATTGCGGTTGAGTAGTAAGGTCACATGTGCCGTTGCAGTTTATCTGTTAGGTATATTAGCTGGAGCGGAGAGGCATGAAGGTTAGAACACATTGGAAGGAGCAAAGCTGAAGGGAACCAACTATTGTGATGCCGAAGGGAGATGGGAAAAAAAGACCCGGTAGAGTGAGATTAAAAAAACTGCGGAACTGGCCAGATTGATGGCGAGCTAAAAGACCAGGCCTAGAGCCAAGGAAGGATTTCACTTTTTGGTGATTAAAGACTGCTGCTTT
>CAEFZX010026338.1:0-15245 GCA_903066825.1 Alfaro cultratus | reverse complement strand
CACACACACACACACACACACACACACACACACACACACACACACACACACACAGAGAGAGAGAGAGAGAGAGAGAGCATACATATATTCTGTCGTTACCTTCTGGTTGTCCTCGTTCGTCTGAGCTCTACATCTGAAGTGTTGGAGTTTTTCTTCTGGAGACATCATCAAAAACTCATCCTTGTCATATGTTACTTCTGTAGGTCTGTTGGAGAATCGACCACTGTTGGTGCTTTCATTACTCTCAAGGGACCTGAATGTTTGGTGGAAGAAAATACATTTGCACTACAATGCTATAGTTTTTATTTTTTTAAATTTTTTTTACAAGCTTTATTTTTTTAAATTTTTTTTACAAGCATTAGTGGGTACCCAAAAATTTTACTCAAGTACGTAAAACAATTAAAATAAAATAAAAAACTATTAAAATAAAAACAATTATAGTGCAGAAAAGTCAGGTAAAATAAATACTTGTCTTTTTTTCAATATAACACTGTATATTTGCCTGACCGCCAAACGGCCCAGCAGGCTCGGCAAATACAAAAACAACAAACAGGCTGCGTGCAAAGTCTCGCTAACACAAAACTGCAGGACGTCTCTTTGTCTTAGCATTTTTGGCTAAAGTGTTTCTTCTCCAGTTACCTCAGTGGAGAGTTTCCAGAAATTTTACCATATTTGTTAAGTCTCCCGTTTGCCTAGAAAACTACAATTTTTAACCCCCATATCCCCACATTATGGCGATCCGTCAGAAACGTCG
Organism: Alfaro cultratus; assembly: GCA_903066825.1. NCBI lineage: Eukaryota > Metazoa > Chordata > Actinopteri > Cyprinodontiformes > Poeciliidae > Alfaro > Alfaro cultratus. Next base: position 14,491 of record CAEFZX010026338.1, on the reverse strand, counting down.
GAAGAATACTTACGCAGTCGAGGTATGACTCCGTTCTTTTATTTCTGCTTGATCGTCTTCCATTGTAAACTAACGTTGAAGACGGTTGCCGTGGTTACACTGCCAGAGTCGCTTTACTGCTGACCGTTGTCTAGAAGCTGTATCAACAGTATCAATTTATGTTTAGGTTAGTAGGCCCTAAACATTATAAAATGCTTCTGAATTATAATTGAAAATATCCGTTGTTATTGTAGCCACCGCCGCCGACGCCTGTAGCCTCTTACACTCAGTTGCTAACTCATTGCTACAGAAGCACAAAGAAGTGGGCTACATTCAAGAACACTGACAGCTCAAAACAGTTATGATTAAAGGCTTTCCAAAGCTTTTGGCATGTGGAACCAAAAACGTGTTGTTAAAGCTACACTGGATTTTCTTTGAGTTATCTTTAGTTGCTTTTTAGTGAGTTATAGTATTTTTAAGATCATTATTATTATTTTATTGGGATAAAAATAAACATGAAAATAAATCTTTCAAATGCTGTTATACAATTTGTCTCCACAAGATGTCAGTATAGTTACACAAAAGTAATTGTCTCTCTCTCGTTCCATGGGAAGAATTATATCAGTCGAAGTGATGGTTTTATTAGACATTTTGTAGTTTTAAGCACATGATGCTCTCTGATGTTATTTCTTTATCAACGCTTTTAGGACCAGAATATTGTATGTATTGATAACCGTTAACTTACCCAGACTTTAATTTCAAATCCTGTGCACTATTAGAAGAAACACACACACTTCTGGAAATCAAAATCATTTACAGTACCATATGAATGCATTTACACCCTTTCACCTTTTCCACATTTTTTTATGTAATAGGTTGATCATATATTTTTCCTTAAAAACAACTCGACAAACACAAATAAAACATAATGACAGGGGAAAAATGTGTTTTTGGATATTTTTGTAAATAAACTTCCTATTTAAACATCAAATATAAGTATTTACAGATTGATTAATATTGTGTTGAAGTGACCAGGACAGCAATAAAAATCTTAAATAAAGTAGTATGTTTTTAAAAATTTGATTCACCCACTTCGGGAGACTTTCTTGCTTTCTTTTCTGCAAACTGTCTGGTCACTCTGCCCTAAAGGCTAACCTGGTGGAATGCAAACGTTGAGCTTCCGGTGTTACCTCTGTAAGGTGACACTCTTATTAAGGCTCTTCTTCCCCAACATCTTAGTTTGGTCATGTTGTCAGATGTAGGATGGTTTTTGTTGGTTCTAAACCTTTTCAATTTCAGAATAATTAAAAAGTACTATGCTTTATAGGACTGTAAGTGGTGCCAACAAATATCTTCAGAAACATCTGAGTTTATGTTGAGTGAGATCTCAAAAGATGTGAATACTTATGCATCTATTATTTTTAATGCTTGTATTTTTTTCAGAAATTTCCAAAAATTTCAGATTTACTTTTCAAGATTTTTATTTTTAAAATTTTGATGTTTCAAGTATGTCTATAATGTACACTTCAGGGATAAACTTATTCATATCCCTGATAGATTTAAATTAAAAGTAATTCCTATTCAATTGCGAAGTTTGTTTGTAATTAGTAAGACCTGCTTGTCTACTTGTCATTTCCGGATTGAAATAATAATTTAAAAAAAAAAAAAAAAACTTTTGATGAAATGACAGATATAACCTCTTGTTAGCTATGAAGCTAACCTAAATTTAATAAAACAGAGCCCATTTTGTTGTATTATGTAACAGTATTGCATAGAAAACAACACTAAAACTACAAGATGTTATAGCATTTGGATAGACAGATTTTTTTATTATTATTAGACTAATTTAAACAACAAATAAATTTATACATAAGCTTTCTGAAAACAGCCATCAAAGTGCTGACGCGAGCGGATACAAACAGTTCACTGGCACTGGTCCATCTGGGCTTATTTAACAAAAGTCTTAATGCATCATTATAAGCCACCTTCAATCTTTGAAGACTGGCTTTTTTAAAACTGCACCACAAATGTTCAGTATACAGGTGATGTACAATATGATCTAAACAAGTTCAGTTTCGCTTCATCAGAACAGAATCCAAACTTACGGACAAGGATATTTGCCTGAGCATATAACATTTTAACCTGACGGTACATGTCCTCATCATCAGACAGATGGTCTGTCAACACATGACCAAGATATTTCACTTCATTTGAGACATTCAATAAAGTCCCAGACAGCTTGAAATTTGTCCTCTTCAGTGTGACAGATCAACAGACAAATGAAAATACTGTTCTCATGGGGAGCTTTGTTCAGTAAAATTTGATTTATACTGTAATAGTTCATTACTTGAAAATTATACTGACCATCATTTGCATTGACCATTTAAGAAAATCTGAGAAAAATTTGAGAAAATAGGACGTTTAGTCCTATTCAACTAAACGCTGAATAGGAGTTTAATCAGTTTCCCTTTTTTATTTGAAAAAAGAGACATTTGGATCTTAAAGGTCCTAAGTGAAAGTTTTTCTGAGGGTTAATGTACCTGAACATCTTTCTGACTGCCATATGAGATTTATCTTTTGTGAGCCTTTAAGGCCTTTTAGCCGTCCCCCTGATTTTTAGCTGTGTACAGATTCTCTGTTAGATTCATGTTGGGTATCTGTCTGGGCCACTTCAAAATTTTAATGTTAGTTCTACTGGAAGAAACACTTTGGTCAATTTAATATACATATAATTTTGCAAGGATTGTGAAAACCTTGGCCCATCTGTGACTAAATATGGAAAAAGTAAGGATGGAGAATGTGCAAACATTTTTGGGTGGCATTTTATAATCTTAGCCTATCCATTGTAAAATGCATGAGGTTAAACCAGTATGTTTATGTTTATAGTTATTATAAAGAAAGGTTATTAAATAGGGTGAATAGTGTAGAGCTCAGGATGAAAGGTGTCACTCAAAGACAGTTCTTCCTATTTTCACTCCTAAATTGTATTTTCTTCAATAGTTAGTTGAAGAAAATTTTTCTTGAATAAATTTCTGACATCTTTTCAGAGTGAAACAAAAATAAGGGATTTAATTCTATAAAAGCATATTTGGATTTCACAGAAAAGCTGCATTATGTTCACAGAGAAAGTAGAGGAAATGTATATTTACTTGTAAAAATATTCCTTCTCACATCAGTGCCCAACATCCACACCATATAAACAAGAAGTTATGTCTCTGTGGTCGCTTTGAGAAATTGGTCTCCGGAGACAGTTTTCTAGGTTAATTTATTCTGTGCTGGGCTGGCAGAGTACGCAGCATCACCACTTTTAAACTCGGGTCACGGCACATTTTGTGTGCGAGACTGCCTAAGATAACTTCTGCTGGCTCCTTGGGATGGCCACTGCCGGTTGGTTCTGGCAGGCCTTGAGACAACTCGTTTATTTGTTTGTTTGTCCCATGAGTTTTTGGCTGGCCATCCAGGGATCTGTTTGGCCTCAGTCCCTCTTGGGCTTCTATTTCTGAAACCCAAGTGGCTCTTAATGAAGCTGGTCGGGTTGGCATGGGCCCCTCAGCAAACCCAGGCCTGATCAGACCCTTCTTTTTCAGCCTTGGCAGCCGCACTCCATTCGCTCCCTCTGGCTTCCTAATTTAGTAACGGTGGGTAAAAATATGCGCTAACGAACGAGGTCTGGTATGTCAGGCTGGCGTCCAGAGTGGAGGGAGAGCGAGAGAGAAGGGGAGTGAGCAGAGTGGGGTGGTGCTGTTTTCACAGCAGGCAACCGGTGACAGGGATCGAGTCACTCAGACTTCACTGTTATCTGAGTGTTTGTGTGTGTGTAGGTGTGTGTGTGTGCAGACATTCAAGAGGAGAGTGTGCGTGGGTGTGTACGGGTGTGTGTGTGTGTGAGGGGGGGGGGGGGTTGTTGGGTGTGTGATGAGAGGTGCTGGGTGAGTAGTAATGCTTAAAATTTTTCATCTTTGCCAACCTACAGTCTGACACTTTTAAGCGCAATTTACTGCTGTATTCTGAGTAAATTTGCAGATTACTGAACACAATATGCTTTTCAGAGAAAATAGAAATATATATATTTGAGCTGTGATTTGTCTCTTTGTCACACTCTTAAGCAACTGTTAACAGTGTCTTACCAAAGCATTAATAGCTCTTGAACATTTTTAGATTTTCTCCCAGAAGATTCTCAAACTTTGTGCATTTTATTCCCGTTTTTGAGATTGTGCTATAAAGTAATTAATTGTGAATATTTAGGAAAAATCATATTTATTAAAAAACTTTACAAACAGAAAGTGTAAAAGTGTTCTAGCCCCAGGTCTTAGGACCATTTTATCAAATAAAACAATGTTGTGATTTCAGTAACTTAGTTCACTCAATGAATTATAATGACTTCACCTCATAGTTACTGCAAATATGACATTTAAGATTAGAATATAATAACAGACCAATAAAAAACATATTTAACACAGAAATTGGGGCTTCATCTTAAATTGCCTATTAAATTAAAGATAGTTATTATCAAAAGATATTTTAATCTGAGAGAAAAGCATGTTTGCAACAAATATTCTTACTTGAATGTGATGGCATTTAACTAATTAGGAGACTTCTGAAAGCAACTGGAGTGGCTGAAAATGATTGAAAAATGGTTGAATACAAATGAAACGCACACCTTTTCAGATTTTAAGTCATCCTCCACTTTAAAATTATGTTACATTGTGTTGCCACCATGTTCCCATCACAAACATGGTGGAAACAGGAGTTGCTATCATAACATTAATGGAATAAAAATGTAATTATTAAATATATTTTAACAATATGTTAAAATGTTGCCACATCTGTACTCTGCTCAGTGTTGCAGCATTTTCTTTAAGGTGTTTTTCCGGGTAACTTTTTACATGAGCTTCCTGCCCACCTATTGCTGTAGCTACTTTACATACTGCATGCAGTGGGAGACAAACATGCCTTTCATGTTTGCTTACTCTATAAAATATGCTTATCCAACCTCACATTTTTCTGTTCCAGACACGTCAGTCATAGATTACTTTTCTTAATTGTGGAAAGGCTTCTTCTTCTTCTTTTCTGCTTTGCTAACTGAAGTTTGAGTGGTTTACTGGTGTTTCATAACGTTGCACATACTGTACTTAGAACAGTGGTATTCAAACCTTTAATGACAAGTACATTGTGTGTGAAACCCAATATATTGTTTCGCAAACCCCACTTGTTTTCCAACTTATAGGAACATGCATTAGTGTGATGTGATGTTAAACTCATCTTTTTGCTAGTCTCTACTTCAAGCTCCACCTTGCAGTGGAGAAAATATTACTAAATTTATCTCACAATCACAGTGCAATAGTTGACGGCAAAATGTTTTCAGAGTACAACTAAAGTCTGCCTGAGGTGCATTTGTGCTACTTGAACCACAGTTTTAGAAACATGGGTCTAAAACAAATTACACATTCAGCTACTTCAATTAAATTTGTCAACACGTTTCACTGTGGAAAACTGCTATCAAACCCGTTATAGTAGCATTTCCTGTTTCAGCTCTGAGACTCCTTGGCAAGGCTGGGTTGTAAAACAGAAGACCTGCTTGTTTGCTGAATGGCAGCTGAAACCTCTGACTTTTAACACGGGTGGATTCCCTCTAGTTGCAAACTGAACTTTAGCCACACAGCTCTGCGGTCACTAGCCCCCAACACATGAAGCCACAATTTTTTTCAGCATGTGCAAGACATTCTCCATATGAGTGATGAATAATGAACAATAATTTCCTACTGATCCTATTTTAGATGAAAACATGGAATGTTTGTAAAATTAGTAGGTGTAATTTAGACAATAAGTTCCGTGATTTGACTTTTTTTCTTAGAAACATATCAGCGAAAACCACAAACATTATAATAGTGCAACATTTTTAATAAGTCTCATGAAATTATATTTTATAGTTTTAATGGAGTAACAAATCAAAGAAGATTATTCACCAAAATGTATAAATTTACAGGTTTTCCTCAGCTTCAGCTTTCCGCACAGGATTGTGCATATCTTTGCCAAGAGGAGAGCAATTTGTGGGGCCAATTCGCAGCAGAACGAAGACCTACAATGTTTTATTGCATTTAAATTCAATCAGCAGTAAGCATCAATCATTTTTGTGCTTGTGTTTGGCAAATATGTCACAGTTATTTGTTGAAACCACAAACTAGCACCTATCTTTTAGACAGCTGTCCCCACTTCCTGTGTTAGTTAACCCACAGGCGCCCACCCCTCGGCAATGAACATGAAGTCCGGGTCTCACAAATGTTGTTCAGAGCAGTTCCAGATCAGTCACACAGTATTTCTGTGTCTGCCACATAGACAAATGTGTCCATGTTTTTGGATCTGTGTGATTCTTTTGCAGCAGTTTATAGCATTTTTATAGAACACTAAAATTTCTGACAGTAATTGTTCAAATACTAATCATAACTATTCAACTGAACAAGTAGTACAGATCTATCCTCTCCTGACTCACAACAAATATGCAAATGTCTTCCCAGCTGCTGCACTTCAGATAAAGCTAGGTTTGTTGCAGGGATGGAAGTCAATACAATAATCAAAGTATTTGTGCAAGTAATGCCATTGTTAGGGAGGCAAAAACAAAACCAGACACTTAAGCTAGGCACCCGTTCCTTTGAGCTGACTGAAGCCGTTCACAGCACAGACGTGATAGTTGCATTACAACGAGATAAGCTCTCTTTCCCTCAGCTCCTCTCAGTTCCAAGTGCTTTGTACAACAAGAGCTTCGTGTTCAAACGTGAATCGTTCTCAAAAAAAAATTTGGAATGACTCAAAGTTGGGTTTATCCTTAGCTAAACACTTGAAGGATATGCAGACAACAAATCCGGCATTGTTTTGGCGCTAAAGATCTTCTCTTTTCTATTCAATGTCACATTCAAAGATTATGGACTGCTTTGGAGGTGATGTTGGCATTCTTTGTTCAGACAATAGCAGGCTAAAACCAATAACTGTGTTTTATGTGCTGATAGGATGTATATTCCTGTTTATAATTGCAGTTTTAGCTGCATTGTAGGAAGGAAATACGCATAGTGAAGGGTTTCATCTAATTCCACGGTCTGCAATCAAGCTTCAGCTGCTAAAACAAGGATCTGCAGCTATTTGCAAGACATCTACAATGGTGGATCATTTGTCTTGGTGTAACATCAAAGCATATGCATAAAACCTTGGTCAGATACGCACAGCATTGCTCACATACATGAAAGTGCCAGTGACATTGGTTTAGGCGTTTAAATTAGAATGATAACTACAAATACCATGCCACACTTTTTTGATTTTTTTTTTTCAAAAGGGATTTGTTTGCATTGAAATTTATTTAAGAGTATTAGAATTAAAGGAGACTGAATACAAATGCCTCTCTCACTTTTCATATTTTGATTAATGAAATATTGAGTAAACTAAATGTTATCCACATCACAATTCAGACTCTCTGGATTGTGTTTGTGAAAATTGTTGAAAACCATGTAACATTTTCCTGCTGCCTCACAATTAAGTGCTGCTTTGAATTGATCTATCACATGAAATTCCTTTAAGATGGATGCATTTGTGGCTGTAACATGACAAAATGTGGCTGACCTGAAGTTGTATATACTTTTGCAAGTATTTGCTGTTTTTTGCCGACTCATTGACACGTCCTATTTAAGCTGACTCTATTAGCTGGTTTGACAAAAACTATTAATGAGGTGGTTTTGATTATTTTATTTTTTTGTTATCTTTGATGACCTTCAGAACACTTTGAGTCTTTTGTTAACTTGCAGGAGCACTAGTGCTCTCTCTTTAGTGATGTTGCTTCAGACTTGAGTGCATCCAGCCAGAGCTGTTTATGTAAAATAGAAGCGATAGAAAATTGTGCTTTCTCACCTGCCTTTGACTCTAAACGCAAGAGAAAGTCTAAATCTGTACCTGTTGATTTTTAACTTCTTCTGACACCTTGGGTGACTTGGCTCAGTTATGCTTTAGCTTGTGTATCAGTGATGAAAGAAAGGCAACCTCCTCCTTCCTGCTGTGTTATGTGGGTCAGTGGAAGCTGGTGGTGTATGGGAGAGATTGATGAAGAGTACCAGGGAGAGTATAGGAGAGCTTGTACCTCACAGCAGTGCAAGCCAAGCATCTCCCTTTGCATTTGTTCATAAGCCCCCCTCCTGTGCAGCACCACCTGGGCGCTCTTTATATGACCTTCAAATTAGACCTTATTTTTCAAGTGCTCCAACTCCTTCTGGATCCTTCATGAAGAAATGGCAGTTCTTGTTTTTTTTCTCTCTTTGTTTGCTTTTAATTTCTTTGTCCTTCTGTTGACGACAGACGGGGACGAAAACTGTTGAGAGAAGGATCTGGAATTGGAAAGGAGACTTTTTTTCCACTCTTATTGATGTAAACATACAATTGCGCTGCTAGGTGCCACATGATTTCCACCTTCACCCATCCTCAAGTCAGCATCTGTAAAGAATGATTCATATGTTATTATGAGACATTTGTGTGTATGAAGGTGGAGGGGAGCCAAAGTGGTCTTCTTCTACTAAAGCACAGAGTCACTCTCTGTCACGCTGTCATTTCTCGCCACATCAAGCTTTGAGGCCTGGTGCACAACTCTTAATTTTCCATTTACTGTAAGAGAAGTGTGTTTACACAAGATGAGTTAGACAGTCAATATTTTGTAAAGAATTGCATTGGGTAAATGGATCATTTGAAAAAAGAAAACAAACTAAAACAAACAAACAAAAAAAAAAACTTGTTTAATTTCGTAGCATTGCTAGACTCTCTAGAGTAGGGTGCTACTGTCCTTCAACTTATCACCAACACTGTTCCAACACTGAATCAAACGAATGGCTTGTCATCAGACCTTGGCCAAGCTTCATGGCATGCTAAAGAGATAATTCAACCACTTGATTCTGCTGAATTGGAGCAGGGATGCATTTAGAATCCTCGGTAACACTTTATTTGACGGGTTGTGAATAAGACTGTCATGACACCGTCATAAACATGACATAACACCTGTCATGAACATGAGTAAGTCTTCATGAATATTTATGACTTTTGTCATAAAGTGTAATTTGGTAAATCATGACAGTTTTAATACAAAGTTGACATTATTCAAAATGTCTTCGTTATGACAACTTGTCATTAACCTAGAAATTATGATCTGACATAAATTTGTTATAAAAGTATTACTGACTAAACTTTAGCTTTAATAACATAAAGCTACATAATTTTTAAAGTTTAATCCAACAGTCATGACTTCCTGTTTCCCTGGACTTCATGACTGTAAATATGAGATGGCACAGTCTTAGCATCTCTTGAATATGGGAAAACTAAGTGAACATTTCTCTTAACTATGTCTGATTTTTGTTAACATTTTACAGTCAGGAAGTAGCAATGAAAATGTAGCTACTTTTCAAGAACAATAATTAAAAGTTTGAAACAACTGGAATTGGCTCCAAACCACATCAGACATGAAAGGTGCAAATAAAAATATAACACTTTAATCAATATAGGAACGATACTAAAGTAAGTATAACATTTGTACTATTGAGAAAAAAAAAACTTTTTGGAGGTACTATTATTCTACAGCATTAAAGCATTAATTTACATTTTCTTCTATCATACATCTTTACCGGGAGAGCCAAAACATAGAGAGAATAACTGAATAATAAATAGGTCAATTTATTGACCTACTTATTATATTGTTGTTGCATGCCAGCTACTTTCTGAAATTCTCGGGATAATTTTTCAGCTATTAAGATGAAAACAGAATGTGGATTTGTGATTCACATGCACATCCAAACATCGTAAGTTATTGTTTTTGTTGTGGAGTAAAAGAGATGCCATAAAATCAGGCAAGAGGACATAGAAAGGTGGTGGTGACTGATGGCTGGGAGGCACGGGGGCTTGTTGCTGCAGAAGGACAAACCTGACCTGATTGATTGGTTGTTTTTTTCAGTGATGCCCCATGTTAGTGTATGTTGGTAGCATTATGTTAACATAATCAGAACCCAATGTAAATGAGGATATGAGGAGAATGATACTATAGGCTTCATAATTTTTGTTCTAACTGAATATACAGTACTGCATTTTTGATCTATATACTGTTAAAACAATTTCTTACATTTGATCTATAATTCTGGTGTTTTTTTCTTTTTTTTTCAAAGGTTTATTGGCTCTAGTGGCCTTTAATTGATAGTGAATTCACAGGAAAGTAATGAGAGAAGGGGAAGACATGCGGCAAAGGTCACCAGGCTGGGAATCGAACCTGCGATGGCCAAGTCGAGGACTAAGGCCTCCTTATGTGGGTTGTGCGTAACCCCTGCACCACCACAGCACCCCTATAATTCTGGTGTTTTAACTGCACATGAAAAAGTTTATTTGCTAAGAGAGAGTAAAAGTGTCCAGTTTTGCTGAAAGTTGAAATACATCCTGTTTCACTAATGTCAACAGTCTGCTCCGTAAAGATCCCAGTGTTAACGACCTTTAAATTTGTATTTAGTCCCAACATTTTAGATTGGAACCTAGATGTTTCCGTTTTCTTAGAGATCATGACACAACATTTAAAATTGTAACAGACATTCCTTACTAGCATCCACAAATACATTGAAAAAGCTGTCAAGTTATCTCACAAAAATTTATGTTAGTGTGCCACAAATGTTCTCCGAAGTCAGTTGAGGTGCTTTTTGCATCTGATCAGAATTTCTCCTGGGCATATGCCTTTGGAGGTTTTCCAGGCATGTCACACTGGCAACGAGACAGCGGGGCAGACACTGAATCTGCTTGAGGGAATTTATGAGATGGAAGGGATGGATGATTGGAAGGATGATGGATGGATGGATGGATGGATGGATGGATGGATGGAAGGATGATGGATGGATGGATGGATGGATGGATGGACTGCTATGCTTGAGGCGTAAATGACGCCACCAGCATTGCCATCCAGCACTTTTTCTTCTTCCGTGGTTTACAAGTGGCTTAATAATTGCATATGTTGTGGATACATCAATGTGCTTTGACTCTTGAAGCTCTGGCTCTAGCTACAGTCTGTTTACCTCCTGTAAACTATTGAATGAGCCTTATATTCCAATCTTCCCAAGGCTGCGGTTATCCCTGCAGCTTGTGCACCTTTTGTCTACCTCGTTGTTTTCTTCCACTTAACTTTCCTTTAATAACCTTGGATACATCACCAGGTGAACAGTAAACTTGCATAGCAGTGATTGTGGCTATGGTCTTTGGGGAGGTTATGAATTCTATGCAAATATGAAGTGTATGTCTTCTTTTTGGTAGACCAGAGCTTGATCAAAATATAATATTCCACATTATAAAGTATTTTATGTACTTTTCATTAGCTGTAATATATAAGTTTTAAAATTGATGTTAAAAAACCACTGAAATATATCACTTGGTGAATCGGTGTAATACGAATCGCTCATTTTGAGTAATATTGCTTTGTTACTGCACTACAACAAATTCAACATTATTGCAAGTGTATTTCCTCTACCACCATCTCTGAGGAACAGGATTGCTATACTGAAATATGAACAACTGAAATATTTACTCTTGCAAATCTGCTTGACTGAAAATCTGTCCTTCATCTGGATGATGAAATTGCTATTTTCTGATTGTCGTCTGTCCTCATAAGTTATTGCACAGAGCAAGGTTTTTATGATCCACAGACGTAGGTTAAAAACAATCATGAGCTCTCTGTGAGAGCCCAGCCAGCTGTTTGACTGTTTTAAATAAGGAAGGAAGATACAGGCAGGATCCACGTTGCTCTTTTCCTCTGCTTTTGGTTCTTTGAACTGACTTCAAACATTAGTTAGTCTGTGTTTAGTGTCATGCCAGCAATGTGCATGGCATATGCTGACACTCTAAATGAGCTGGCTGGTTTTAAATTGTACAGATTGACCAGTAGCTATTATTATTATGTCACTGAGCTGCAATTTCAAGAATAAATGGATATTGCAAACGGAAATCTGATGGTCAAGGTGAATGTGGGCATCGAAACAACTCTGGTGCAAGCAGAGATTGTTACAGTAGCCACATGAAAGGTCCCTCTGCGGGGTTCTGCTTCCTTTCTGCTGGTCATCTTCCCTGGTCCATTAAATAATAACAGTGCTTTATGTCTCCCTGGAATGAATGAGCTAAATAGGTACAATGTGAAGTGGAAACAAATCTGTGGGGCGTTATGCTTTTAACTGAGCAATGGTATGTTTACTTTCTGGAGACTGTCATAATAGACCCCAAAATTCCCATAAATCACAACTAAGATGGCAGATTAGCCCATTTAGCACCTCTAGACAGTAACTTTCACATGAGACTTGAGTCTTAAGTGCTGTTCTGCTGGTGGCAAGACTTCCATGTGGGACTGGCCACGTCTTTAGTCTTATTTCTGCTCTGTGATCTTGCACTAAGAGGCACCTCGTGTAAAAGCAACAGTCACAGGGAGGTCGCCCTGACATCTTTATCATAATTGCCCTAAATACCCCCATTAGAGAGGCTATCCAGTATCTTCAATAACACAAGTCATCCCTGGTAGCAGTGGTGCATCTAATTGCCTGGGCCTTTTTTTTTTTTTTTTTGAAAGATTGCCTGACATCAGCTTGGTTCCCCATGGGCCGGCCCTCTTCATTCTCTGCCCAGCAAAGCATATCGTTATCTCAGCCAGCAAAGAGACCTGGCCTCCCTGCTACTGGATAATTAACTGTCTGGCTTAACTGCAGAATGGAAAAAGGAACATTGGAGGCATGGTAGTTATTGAAGCAAGCCACAGAGCGGAGAGGTATAAGACAATACCAGGGTCATATATGCTCTCTATTTTTCAGCTGGGTAGGTGATAATATAGATGGATAGAAAGTCATATTGGAGGCCAAGGATGGTTATGGAGGCTCGGTTTCATATGATAATTAGGCCCATATGCTAATATGTGTGCAGGCTTGATGATTTTTCTCCTTCAGTGAGGCGCTCCACTCCAGCACCGCCTCTATTATAAGCTGTCCCTGACGTCCCCAACTTCAAAGGCGTTAACCATCTTTACATAGCGCTACATTTACTCTTTATTTCTGTATTACAATCCTCTCAGCCCCCACTCTGCCACCAGAGTGGAGGAAACTGAACAAAGACAAGAAAAACAGCGGGTGAAAGTAGAGGAGCGTCTGCAGTTGTGTGACATTTCTTATTCTGCTACTGAAATGTATGATGCTCGTCCATGTAAGCGTCTGCGAGCAGCAGTGTAATTAGAACACGGCGGGCTTGTGTTTGTCTTTGCGTTGTTGTATGGTGAAGCTATCAAGGACAAGTACATTAATGAGCACCTGGAGAGGAACAGCTTGTGTCTCCTGGTTGGTGTGACCGCGAGCAGGGCACAGACTCCTTCACTGACTCAGATGACGTGACTGATGGAGGAGAAGGTTTCTGTCAGATCTGGGGCACTCCCAGGAGCTGCAGTTTGTCTCCGGCTGACAACAGTGCTCACCAAAGGGGCCCACATCCTATAGTTCAGTAGGAGAAGAAACAAGGATGTTGCCCTTCCCTCTGAATCACATTGTTTCTCTTTTTATTTTATTTTTTCAGCTATGATTTTTTTTGTTTCCCTTCTGCTGTTGGAAATCAGAGAAATAGTCTTCAACTATTCAGAATAACTTGCAGTTCGGTTGAATTACTTGATGTTATATGAGATAGGAAATAGTGAAATATAAAGTTTTTGCTTTGAAATTAGATTTTACTAGTGTCCTACAGTCAAAATGTAACTATAATGAAATAAAAAAAGATTTGATTAAAAAGGATTCTAATTTCATGTTTTAGCTATAAGGATATGGAATATCTGATTCTATAAGGGTTTGTATATACACAAGTTTAGCAGCCATACATCAGTTTTTGCAGTATATTATCATTTTATATATTCGTCATGACTAGTCACTGAAAGTGAATGAAAGTTACTTTAGCAATTTGTGCAGAAAAAGGAAGTGCAGTGTAATATAAATGCTTCTTTTGATAAATCAATGCAACCATGAATTATCCTCTTTAGCAAAAAATCTTGAAGTGGAATATTTAGCCATCAGTTTGCATCTTTAAGCTCAAATCCATGTGGGGTATGCAGCAGGGCAAATATCCAAAGTGTACTGGTAAGTGCACTGAACAGCTTAAAAATGGCAGAGTAAGACTTTGTCCATAAATGTGACGGAGATTTAAAACAGGGTATTCATGCACAAAAATTACCCAATGTGCCAAAGGTAAAAACTGTTCTGCGAAGTAGAGTTGGCTAAAATTCCTCAAAACCACTTAAAAAAAACCCAACTCATTGGTGGTTGTCATAAACACTAAATGACAGTTGTTCCAGACAAAGATGGCACAATTGTTTAGAGGTGTTTATTTATTTATTTTTACATTTAGGCCAAAATTGGTTAGCAGTGTTCACTTAATAGAATTAACTATCTAGATCAGGGGTGCCCAAAGTCGGTCCTCGAGGGCCGGCATCCTGCATGTTTTAGTTCTCTCC